>AFBI03000115.1:0-105260 GCA_000230595.3 Edhazardia aedis USNM 41457 | reverse complement strand
ATAATATTTTATAAATTTTTATGTTGTAGAAAATAAAATCAGAAAGTGAATTGATTTTTTTAGGTAAAAGTAGTGGTTTTAGGATAGCATGGCAAAGTATTAAATTCAGAAGTATTAGAAAAGTTGGTTTTTTATACATTTTAATTCATAAAATTGCTTTTATATAGTTTTTGCGACGTTTAATATTTTAATAAAAAATCTATTTTTCATAAAAAAATACCAATATGAATCATCTCTCTGTTGATTTGTGGTTTTAACACATCAATTAAAAATCAACAAAAAATAAAAAACACAACGCACCTTATATGTATTGGTAAACATATAAATAATCAATATTTCATTAGATGACTAAAGCGAAAATCAAGTCGAACTTTTTTAATTAGTTGAGTCTCGTTTTAACAGAGAAGCAACAAAAGAAAAATGCATGTCTTATGTCTGTTAATATTTACAGGCTGTAGTTTTATTTATTATTATTTGCATATTAAAATATGATTTATATACCAAACGAACAATTTTAGCACATGAGTAGAACTATTATAGAAAATTATGATAAAAACATAATTATTGAGACAATTAAAGATAAAGAAATTTAAACTGAGTATCAATGAAAAAAAGGTTTGAAGTTTGCATTATAACGCATATAAATGATCTATTCTTTGGTTTGCTTATTATAAATTTTTTTTTTCAAATTTTTTTTTGATGCAATTTGGTTGTTTCAAACGTGAAAAATGCAAACAAAAATACTTTCTAAAATATTTATTTGCAAAATTACAAATATATAAAATAGTTGAGTAGCAATACTTTGTTCAAAAAATGCGAATTATCTTGCTTTTTACACCAATAAATCAACTATACAAAAAAAGATATAATATTAACGAATTAACAACACAAATTGCCTATAATTGCATTTGAAATCGCATTTAAGTTACAGAATTTATCATAAAAGAACTTTTTTAGTAATTTGAAAGAAAGCTAGTTATTAAACATTATCTAGTTTCTGTTGCGTAAATTTATTATCTTGATTCGTTATTCTTTCTCTTTTTATGTTTTTGTTTATTCTGTTTATATCTTATCAGTACATCTTACAGTTTGAATCTTGTGAAATTTTCCCGCCATTTTACACATCAATGATGTTGAAATTATACAAATGCTCGTTTAGTCACTTTCTAAACTTTTTATCACAGGTAAAATTTTGCTAAAATGTCAAAATAAAGATTTTAAGACAATATGAATAATAATATTGTATCATTGTGTTTTAAAGGTCAAACAAATAGTATCCTATAAAATAAGTGCTGTGTCTTGTTTATCTACATATAAAATTATACTTTTGATTTATAAATATTTTTATATTTTATAAATTAATTATCAAAATTGCTTTTTTGTATCTTGAACATGAAAAAGAAAAGATATTAGTATATCAGATTTGTTTTTTTATCGATTTTTAATGGGAAATTATCCAAAAATTTTGTGGAGGTCATCTTTTAATTCTAATATTATAATAAATATTTAAACGGATACAATATATTTAATCAATAAGATAAGAAGATTACGGTTTTTCGGATTTTTTGTTCTTAAATCGTTGATTAGTATTGATATATTAATCAATTATTACTGTTTTAAATAAGAAATATAAATGGAATATGGAAAAATCTTAATTGATTTTTGTTTCACGAAATATATTTGCTAGTTTAGATGTTTTTTGATTAGTTAAAATCATGATCTCTGGTATTTAAAACAAACGATATTTTATTAGTTGATGTATAAAAATTCAATTTCAAGTCAATATTTCATTAGAATGGTTTTTTAGTACATTTTAAAATCGTAAACTATAAATATGGTTTTTTATAAATAAAGTATGCAATACTAAAACTTCATATATATATATTTGACCTACTTCTTCCAACAATGAGATAAAACATTTAAATGGTTTTTTTGATTAGCAATAATATTTTGTTGAAAGTTTAGAAGATTTCACATTTATATAAATTCGCATAAAAACGATATATGTTCACTTTCTAATTTTTCTAATTGATCTTTCAACACTATTATATATTTGTTGGCTGAAAGCGTTCAGAAAATATTTTCTTAATAGTTGCGTTTACAAATTTAAGTATTTTTATGTAAAGAATACATATACTAAAGTTAAAAAATTGCAATTTTTTCTAGTAATTTCATTATATTTTTTAAAACTTTAAGAGAAAAGTTTTTGAGTTTATTATATACACAGAAAAATTTTTTATCTTATTTTTCGTGTAATAAAAACTTAAATATACCAATGCAAAGTATAAAAATATCATAAAATCATTTGACTAGGGTTTTTTGTGTTGTTAAAAATGCTGTAGAGGAAAGTGATAAAAATATATTTAAGCATAAATAACAAAAAAAATACATCTATTTGTTTGTCTAGAAATCATTTGCTTTTTACAAAAGTCTTATACCCTCTAAATTTTTTGCACCTTCAATTTTATCATGTTTCAGTTACGAATCTGAAAAATTTTCTTGTTGTTTGGAATATTTTTATTATACGTTAAAACTGTAAAACATGGTTTATGCAATTTTATTAGAAAAGATATGTTTTAAGCAACATTAAAAAACCGTAAGAATTAAAAATTTATCGAGCAAAAAATTGTTGAGTCATTCTAAAAATTCCTCGATGATGCATCAGAAAATCCCAAATATTCTAATTACAGGAAAATCTAACATACTATGGGGTTTTTTTTGAAAGCATTAAACAGCATAAAGTATTTCTTTTTCTTCTAAATATTGACAATAATATTTTACAAATAATTTTTTTCCTTAATCTCAACTTTAAACCTATAAAAATCTTATAAAAAAATTTTTAGTTTGATCTGGCATAAATATATATTTTTTTACATTTCAAAAAACTTTTTCTGCTAAAATAACAATTTTCGATAAAATTATATTTATAAATGATAAAAGTAAGTCTCAAAAAAAAATGTTCTAAATATATTTCTGGGTTTCTTTTCTTTGGAAAAAGTTGCTTGGTCATTTAGAATATTTAATTTTTTTATATTTTTTGGCATTACATAGTTTTCATGCCTATAATTATAGTTTTATCAACCAACGTATTTCCAACCAATATTTTTTACTCAATTTTTTAAAATATTATTTTCTGCTAAATTTCCACAAAGATTCTCATTTGGCCAATTGAAATATAATAAAAACATTTAGCTTATTGGAAATCAAACATATTGGGTAAAATTTTTAACTTTTTTTAATTTCCTTCCAAAAACAGAAAAATACAGATTCTCTCTTTTTTACTGTATAATATTCTAGGTTACCAATATTATAATATATAATATACTACAACATTTTTATTTAAAAAAAATCAATTTTTTTAGTTTATTATCATACAAACAAAAAAGCTAAATAATGCTAATTTCTGTAATCAATTAAGAAATATAGCAATAATACCAAGTTCCAAGTAAAATATACACATTTATGATTAAAATTTTAAGAACGATTATTCTTTACGATTTTTAATATTTGAGAAAAGTATTAATTTTTGTTATACAAGCATAATTATGATATGAAAAAAATAGGAAAATTATTTTAGAAATGAATAATAAGGTTTAAAACAAAATTTTCTGCAATAGAATGCTTTTTTCAACTGTTGAGTTTAAACAAGTTAGTTTATGGTTTGAAGAATGCACAATTCCTACTCTATATTATTGGTAATTTTGTAAAATAGTGACATAAGAATAAATTTGTAATTAAAGAAACATATTTAAGAACAATGATATATGTTTTTTTAACTTTTCTTGACTTCTTACCAAATCGGTACATTTTTGTAAAGCACGTAAAAGATAAAACAAAAGTTTGAAATCTCAAGCATCTTAAAGAGGGCAAATATTTAAAACGCTGTTACATATTCTATTTATCTCTTAAAGAATAAAAATTTTTTATTTCTTGAGGAACATTATTTCTATTGTTTTCTTTAGTCAATTTTTCAATCTATAATGCAAAAAATCTTATAAAATGTCGATATAGGTAAAAAATTATATTTTTTGCAAAATTTTTTTATATAACTCCATACACTCTATCTTAAAAATCAATTAATAGTTTTTTAAACTGCATAACAACAAAATTTCGAAAATGTTAGAAATTTTTATTTAAAATTTACTAAAAAAGAATAATTTTTATTTTTATAGTAAATAAGTGTGATATAGCTTTTAAGAGGAATTTATTCAAATTTAATCTCGCAAAGTATCTTATCGTTATAAAAAATATGTGTTCAATATTTTAAAAAGTATAGAATTTAATATGAGAACATTATAACATAGATACTTTTTTTACAAATTTAATTTATATTATAAAAAATTTAGCAAGAGTGAAAAATTTTTTTATCTTTGAATAGAAGTTAAATGAAATAAAAGCACATAAAAAAGCAATTAATGATATTTTAAAAAAATGCGCTTTCTAGAATGAAAATTTCATGCTGAATATTTCTTTAATAGAAAACTTTTTTGATTTAAAAATAGCAAATATTTGAAAATTTTATATTAAAATCAACTGAACGCTATAGTTTTTCTTATTATAAAATATTGAGTAATTAAGATTAATAATGTTACCTATATTGCATTTTTAGTAAAGATAAAATAAAAAAAATTTCGTAAAAATTAGCGAAAAAAAATTTAGAATGAAAAATATATAAAAAACACATTGATTTAAAACTTGATATGTTATATAAAAATTGTTGCACAATGGTCTTATTATAAGAGGTAAATAACAGGAGTAATTTTTTATAGTATTTAATAGTTCAGACAAATTTTTGCAACTAATCTGATATAGTCATCGCTATGTTCCAAAAATACATTAAATTTTGTGATACTGTGTAATTTTCTTTTATGTAAAAATGGATCAAGTAGCGATACATATAGCATCTATGTAATGTATGTGTTGCCCTACTTTGACCCGGATATTCAATCACAAAAATATATTGCTTTAAAGATAAATTTAAATAAAATTGTGGTACGAATTAATTTTCTCAAGTGGATATTAGAATTTATTAATTTGATTCGAATGGTTTGGAATGGAAGATATTTTAATTATCAATTTGGTTTAATGCTTTTTTGCATTCTTTCTATGGATTGGTTCAAAAAATGGATAGCATATCAAAATATATTTAATAACAGATGCTATTATCGATAACTAGACAATAAAACATTAGAATAAATGAAAGTTTCAAATTTTATTTACAAAGCTATAAATATGTTTTCAAACAAATTTATTAACAAATACATATTAAATTTGACAGCTTAAAATATTTTAATTTTCAAAGCGTAAAGAAATTTTAATGAACAAATATTGTAACGAATGAATACAACTTATAATCTAATAGTATATAAAATATATATTACAAAGATATTAAGTTTTACATTGAAAAATTGTGATTATTGTGAATAAGTAAATTGCCCTAAATTCACGTATTTCTGTGTATTTTTTTTAAAAAAAACAGAAACAATACATTTAAAGTTGCAGTTTTTATATATTTGATAATAAATTGCAACAAAATCTGAGCACAAGGGTTATTTTTAAATTTTTCAAGTTCATAATATTGAATTTTGTACTATTTGGATTCATCAGAGATTAAAACATTTTATTAATAGAAATAAAAAATATTTAAGAATTGATTTTCAATATAAAATGTCGTTTCTGTTAAAAATAAGCATAATTTAGATAAAAGAGATAAGAAATATTTATTTAAAGATTTTTTGTATAAAAAGCAATTATTTATTCCTTTTTAAATTTCAAATATATTATACCATTAATTAAATACTATGGTATTTAAAAATTTTTCAAAGGTAGCACTATACGCATTTTTTTAGTAATTTTAGATTTAATAAAGATAATTATGGTACAATAGAAAAGTATATTTGTTTACACAAAAATTATGTAGGATTTTTTTTCTAGACATGAATATAAGTATAATTTAATTGGGTGCATACATTCAATTTCTTGTTTTATAACAAATAATATTTAAGATAAATTACACCTTCGATTTATAAAATAAAAATTAATGCGAATGTTCTGTTTATTATGATAATAATAGTGTGTATTATCAATATTTAAAGATAATCATATAAAATTAATCGATGAGCAATTAGCTTAAAAAAAAATATTAATGTGTATTTGCAGGAAAAATGTTGTTATAATGATATTAAAGGTAGAGAATAGAACTTTAAAAATAATATTTAATGATATTACTATAATGTATTATCAGCATTTTGAGAAATCATATATAATATAAAAATGGTATTTTAGGTATGCAATAAAATAGTAATGGTCACGATTTAATGATATATTTAAAATGTATCATGGGTATTTTAAGACAAATATATAATATATTACTATTATATAGTTAAACTAAAGGATTGTATAATTATTGGTATTTGTAGATAATAATATTATATCCGTAATATATTAATAGTATTTAATTATACTAATTTATTACTTAATAATACTAATATTTCAAGATATTAGTATTATTAAGTAATAAATTACTAGTATATAATTCAACTAAAAGATTGTATAGTTATTAGCATTTCGAGATAATAATATTTTATCTGCATTAAACTGATAAAAAAGTTAGATGTATGAAATCAGTTATTAAATAACAATTGCTTGTTTTATTAAGAAATAATAAAAAGATAAATTATATGTGAGCATGCATTTAAGCAAAAAAAACCAGATTGTAGGAACTTGTTAGAAAAACATATCATTAGAATATATATTTTAGTACAAACTATTTTTTTTGTAATCCTAATAGAAATTCGTAGATATTAAGGGATTTTTCATTATTATTTGTGGATGTCAGTGTACTAAATATTAGATAATAAGAAATTAATTTAAAAAAGCTTAAAATGTATTCAATATATTATGGCGTTTATAAATATAAGTTATTCTTATCAATTATGTTATGTAATACACTAGAATCTTGTTTTATCAGACAAAATATAGATTCTATTTTTTAAGATATTAATTGTAGTATTAATTTAAAATTAATTTTTTTAGAATCTAGTAATGCATTAATTTAAATTATAATTTTGCAAAAATGTAAAAGGATTGGATAGTATTTCTCTTTTTTTTATTTTTTCAACCCGAAATTTTCAATAACTTAATTTTCTGTAAATAATTATTTTTTAAGATTACATTCTTTAAGTTATATATAATTTTTTTAAAAATAGAACACTATTCCATAAATTTTTATTTTTTTGCATAATATATTCTTAGAACTTTCTTCAAAAAATATTTTATGCAAATTTTAAAACCATTAATGGAACATTTCCTAAAATTCTTTATTTTTATAAAAAATACACATTAGATATTGTTTTATAATACCGTTAAACAAAAAATGCATAGTTTAGTAAGCGTTTAATTCATAATGTACCCTATAATTGTCATAATCCAGTAACTATATTTTATTATTATTTTTTTATAATGGAATTATGATGTTTTTTGCTAATTTATTGTGGAATTATTTACAACCTTCATAATTCAATGTAAGAATAATCGAGAACATATTCTTTTTATAAAGAAAAACCTTAAATGCATAAAAAAGTAATAACAAACGATTTCTAACGATATTTGTACAAACAGCATTATAAACACCCTACCATTTTAATGTTTTTATTTTTTTGGAAATAACTAATTTTAAGAAACAGTTTTAGACGTTTAACAACCAAAATTGCATTTAAAATGACGCAATAACAAACATTATATTTTATAAAAAACTTCAAAATTTAAGTTTCATCCCCTCATTTTTTATCATTACTTAAACTATTAAATTTAGAATTATTTTTTTTTTAATTAAGATTTTTTTAAATTAAATTTGACAGGTAAATTACAAGCAAGAAGAATTTCTGAATTACAAATAAAAGATGATTGCCAATTTTGTTTCGAATGTGATAAAATACTTTTTTTACAATTATTTTTTATGCATGAATTATTGTGATTAAAATGTTTCAGGATTGTGGAATTTTGAAATGGGTTAATTAAAAAGTCGAGACTTATTCTATTTTATGCAAAGAAAGAATGAAAAGAACAATAGAATAAATAGAACGGGATAGAATATAACATTTTTATATAAGTTATATTTTTTGTGTTTGTTATTTGTTTTGTTGATATTTAAACTGCACAGTTTTTATAATTTTTAGGATGAAACTTTTTAATCTACATTTTTTTTTATTTAAATCAAAATTCATAGATTTTAATAATCTAATAAAGGGAATATTAAAATAAACAATGTTCGGTTTTGTAAAAAAAATATAAATATAAATAGATGTTTGTTTGTTCTGAATGTATATGAAAAAAGCAAATTCATTTTCTAATATGTTTAATACTAAAATGATTGGTTTTTATGGTAGTGAAAGTAATTTAGAAGATAGTCAAGGATATAAAGGTATCAATGAGATTGGAAAGTGTACTAGGTTGTTTTGTAGTGAAGGTGATATATACAATGAAATGTACAGTATTAAAACTAGAATAAATAGTGCTGCAAAAGTAGTGGACAAGAATATAGTTACAGGAATGGATTATAAAAAAATTTTTAATGCAAAAATTGATTGTTTTGAAAAAGAATGTTTTAAAAAAGAGTCTATTTATGCGGATTATAATAGTGGTAAAAAAGAGTGTTCTAGAAAAGATTTTATCAATGCGAATGATCATAGAGCTAAGAATAAAGAATATAGCAATAAAAAAACAATTATAGTATTGGCCATCATAGTAGCATAGATAATAGTACTAATAATGCTATTATTGCTGAGCGTAATAACAATACTGATAACAATAGCATAAACAATGATAGTAAAAAATATACACCAATAAGTTTCTCGAAGCCTGTTAATAACCTAAACTACGCAAATAAAATTCATGCTGAAGAAGATGGGTTAATTAAAAACGGTACAAAAAATAAACAGTATAATAGTGAAAAAATTGACATTGATTTGGATGGAAATAAACATATTTCAGAAGGTAATTTTATAGATAAAAACAATACCTTAAATTATACAAACAAAAAAATGAATAAAGATAATGAGTATACCAGAATGAATATAGAATTAAAGAGTATTGCTAAAACTATACAAGATAATAATGGTAAAGAGAAGAATTTCGATAATGTGGATTATATTGTTGATATTGGATTAAGCGTAAATAACAATTTCAGCAATAAAAATAGCAGTAATTATATGCAGTATGAGACTGTTTATGCAAAAAATAATTATAAAAAACATGCAGAATATTCTAGCCTCGATAATTATTATGCAAATAAAAGAATAAAAGAACATGCCAGATCGGAAAATAGTTTTGAAACAGAGAATTCTAGACCAAAAAAACAATGCATTAACAAATACGCAAAAGAACATTCCAGATTCAAAGAATATAATGCAGGTAAAAATTTTGATGAAATTTTCGAAGAGCATAGTTCTGGAACTTTAAATAATAGAATTGCAGAGTATGGTCCACGAAACAGTTTAAATAAGCCGATCAATTGCGTTAACACCAAAAAACGAGCATATTCTCGAACACCGACCGAAGATATAAATATAGATGAGTTCAACGAGTATCGTGCATATAACATTTCGCATTTACCTAAACATAGATTATGTAAAAATGAAAATGAGAAAAGCGGTAAAATAAGAACAAAGAATGATATTTGGATGAATTGTGTTAAAGACGAGTTAAGAAGCAATTCTTTAATCCTGAATGAAAGTGAAATCGAGTCGAGTTTATATTTAAAGAATAGTAAAAATTCAAGCTCTGGGTTTAAACATAGTGTTCAAAATAAGATTGCAAATAATTACAATTCTTTGTTGATGAATTTTAATCAAAAGCACAATGAAAAAAGCTATGATGCATTTAAATATAACATCAATGATTATGAATACTCGCCGTGCAATAATAGTTACAATAATAAATATAGTAGTAATATTAGATATATTCATAATAATAATGGAATATTAAATAATACTAAATTTAGTACTGTTAATGAACAAGATAATATAATGACTGATAAAAATCTATATGAAAATAGTAGAATAAATAAAGAAAATATGCTTAGTGCATTAAGAAAAGAAGATATATGGAATAGAAGAAGAAATAGTAATCATCATGTTAGTGATAATAATATAAGTAATAATAATTATAGTTTAAATAGTAACAGCAATAACAATGATTATTATAGAAATAACCGTATTAACAGAGGTAAATATGATACCAAAATAATTAATAGCAAGTGCAACAGTAATTCTAATAACATTAATAATTGTATTACCAAAAATACCCCAAATATTGATAATGTTAAGCTGGTTAGAAACACAACTAGATCAGACATATATGATAAATATAATAATTTAATGCCTAATAATAATATTACAAATTTTTTGTTTTGTAGTTCGAAAAATATTCGATCTCGTAGTACTAGTTATAAATATAAAGATATCACCAATATTATTGATTTAAAGAGATCTAAAAGTGTTCCATGTTCATTCAAAAACGATTCTACTTCTAATATAAATACTTCCAATTCCGCTTTTAAACAATCTCTCACCATTCTTCGCTCTTCCCAAAATAATTTACAACCTTCTTATAATAGGATTAACAATAAGAGTATAAATACCAGTAATATTAATAAAAATTTTAATCCTAGAAATAATAGTACTATTAAATACACTAATATAAATGATATAAATAATCTTTCCGAAAAAATAGTATCTTATAGCGATATAAGTGATGCGCATCGCAATCAATTATGTTGTAGTCCTACTGAATCTCTATTATATAGTAAACGCATTTATGCCAAATCTACTTTAAATAAAGATAATAATTACAGATCAGAAAATATTTCTACTAATTTCAACGATATTCCGCTGCATAAAACAGATGCCTTTTATCACAGAGACATAATAACACCTGAAATTCATATTAATAACAAATTGCTTAATACAAATAAATATAACCGCAATAACTCAATTAAATTTAATAGCATTGATAACGATCCGTTTGATCAGAATAACAACATCAAATCATATAGTCAGCATTTGAATTCTATAGATAAATTAGATCACAATGCATATACTTCAAATTCTAAATCAAATTATATCAAAAATATTCACAACAAATTTGATAACTCCAATAACGAGAATTTAAAATCAGAATGTACTAATGAGAAATTCAAAAGCAATATGGAAATAGCACAACAGGAAATAATGAATATAATACAATGCAAGTATCCAGAGCTTCGAACAAGATCATTCTCAGAAACAGATAAAAGCGGCAGTATAACTGGATCATACACAAATTTAGTTACAAAGAAAAGAAAAAACAAAATAGAAAAACTAAATAATGAAAGAAAAGCGAGCATAAACACACAAAACATAGAAAGCAACTCAATACAAAGCAATAGCGACTCTGAAACAGCAAAATTAGTAAAATTAAACAAAGGAACGTGGTCAAAAGAAGAAGATGACAAACTGAAAAAGCTGATAGAACAATACGAGCCGAAGAACTGGACATTTATCGCTAAGAAGCTAGGAACACGTGCAGGAAAACAATGCAGAGAAAGGTGGCACAACCATTTACATCCAAGCATTACAAAAAGGCCGTTCACTGCTCTAGAAGACCTTATTATATACCATTTGCACCAGGAAATCGGAAATAAGTGGAGTGAAATGTCGTTGTATTTGCCAGGAAGAACAGACAATGCTATTAAAAATCATTGGAACAGCAGTCTCAGCAAGAAAATCAAAAGAAGTATGAGTTTGTCGGACATTCAGCGGCAAATCGAGAAAAGCGGCATTGTTAATATGTGCGTCAAGAAAACTAAAAAATGCTGTTGTATGAAGTGTATCAAAGAATTAAGATCAAAAAGATCCAAAAGTGTTAATGATAGGAATTTGAATAATTCTCTAGAAAATCTTGATAAAATCGATGAAACTAACAATATCACTGAACTTAACATAAATCAAAATAATGCGACAGAAAACAATATTTATACCAACAATTTAGATATTGCTGTTGTTGATAATAATTTAAAAAATAATAATAATAATAGAATAACGAACTCTAATAATCTTGATAAAAATAATAAAAAGGAACCAGATATTGTTGATGAATTTAATACTAATAATTTAAGAAATGCTTATGATAATAGTTTAAATAACTCTCAAATCAACAATGTCAACAATGTAAACGCTATCCCTACTGATTACAATAATTCAGCATATGATAGCAAAAAATTCAATGAAGTGATCTACACAAATATTGATAATAACGAAAATAACATGAAATATAATTGCAGCTTCGACAGTAACACTAAATATTCAAGTAATAACAGAAAAATACAATATAAAACTGATAAAAAATTAATTAACAATACAAAACATAGTGAATTCAATGTAATTAAAAAAAATTCACAAAGTTACAATAATCATAAGATACACAATAAAGAATCTCACGTAATTGACAAAGAAGATGAAGAACTTGCTAGTCTTGCTCTACTAGAACTTTTCAAAAACTTGTAAAATAAACCTTTATATCATATGCTGCTTTCAATTATCTATTTAATGCTTCAAATATTTTGTAATTATATAATTTAATAATATTTTTATGATGTTTATATCTTCTGGTTATAAAATAATTACAGTCATTTATATTTTCAATATTATTTTATTATTTGATATTTGCTACTAGATAAAATTCATAATATTTTTAATCAAGCTAAAAATTTGTAGTTCTTATTTAAAGAAATGGAATTATTCATATTTTTGTGTTATATTAAAATATAGTTTGGAATCGTTTGAATTTTAACATTTAAATGGTAAAAATACTAACATATTATATTTTAATAACACAAAATAGCGATTAATTTTTCTTTACGTTTTCAAATTAAATTGATCAAACATTATTATATTCTAATTTTAAGATTAATTTAATGTACATTTATTACTGTTTCATATCAAATTTTTATATCTTTTATAAATTGTACATTTATAAATTGTTTCACATTAAATTTTATATCTTTTATAAATTGTACATTTATAATACAGTTTCACATTAAATTTTATATCTTTTATAAATTGTACATTTATAAATTGTTTCACATTAAATTTTATATCTTTTATAAATTGTATATTTATAATACAGTTTCACATTAAATTTTATATCTTTTATAAATTGTACATTTATAATACAGTTTCACATTAAATTTTATATCTTTTATAAATTGTACATTTATAATACAGTTTCACATTAAATTTTATATCTTTTATAAATCCTAGTTTTAAAATATTCTTAAACTAACTTTCTGGACAGTTTCATGTTAAATTTTTATATCTTTTATAAATCCTAGTTTTAAAATATTCTTAAACTAACTTTCTGGACAGTTTCATGTTAAATTTTTATATCTTTTATAAATTCTAGTTTTAAAATATTCTTAAACTAACTTTCTGGACAGTTTCATGTTAAATTTTTGTATCTTTTATAAATTCTAGTTTTACAATATTTTTAAATTGTTTCATATCAAATTTGTTGTACAAAATATGCGTTCTGGTTTTATTAAATTTTTAAATTTGTGAATATTCTATCACATTAGTAATTCATTTACAAAACAATATATTATAACAACAAAAAAAATGCATATATATATTATTTACCTCTACATTCATTATAAAATAATATTAAAAAAAGATAAAATTAGTTTAGTATCACTAACTTATATTTTTTGTAATAACAAAAAAAACAAGTTTAAATTATTTGAAAAAAAATTTTAATATTTGTATTTGTAATTGAAATAAAAGTATAATGAAAGCATAGATTAACTATATTGATATAATTTTAGTATACAAAAAGTAAAATATGTAGTTGTAATATCTTGATATAAAATAATAATATTCTATTACATTTTTTTAGAATTTACAATACATCAGATTTCTTTGAGCATATAAATCCAATAAAAACAAAATGCTACTTATATAACACAAAGAATTTTAATTACTATTATTTTACTTTTTATAATTCTTATATTTTTGTATTATATAAATCTGACTAATTACTTTTATTGCAAATTTATCTTCTATTTGTTAATTTTTAATTATTTTTTAACCGAATTCTCCATTTACCCATATCATTTTATATGCATTTTTTAAAACTAATTACGGAAATAACTGTGATAAAAAAATTCAAATCCATAATAAAATGTAATTAAAACCATTTGATATATCTATCATTTTTAATTTTAATTTTTTATCACATGATTTAAATATACTCCTATTACAATTCTATGGTTAGAAAATAAATTAACAGAAATTAAATCTTACCATACTTCTTGTACTTTATAAATTATAATTTATACAATTATATATAAATTATGAATTCTAAATTTAATATAAAAAAATTATAATTAATTTGATTGAAATGAAGTTTTTTAACACAAATAAACCTATTTTAAAACAAAACTACATTTTTATTTAATCTTATTTGGAAATAAAAGCATATAACTTGGTTATTATTTAAAAAAAGATAAACAATTTTACAGTTATATTACATTTTATTGATTCATATATTTCTATTATAAAAAGTTGATAAAATTATTAAATTTTGTTCATTGTTTAAAAATTATTAAAAAAATATTGTTTTTTTCGATTTCATTTAAAAATCATTATTTTATATTCTCGTTCATTTTTTTTTATAAACAAGTAAATCTAATATAAAAATGTATTTCAAAATTTTATTATACTAATTCGAATATTTTTAAATCATAATTGCAAAAGTTTTGAAATCCTTACTAAAATCCTTATAATTATTTATCCAAAATAACTAATCTATACAAATATGCATATACACAACTAAAAATACATTAAAAAAAATTAAAATCAGTAATAAGAATTCGTAAAAAAATGAATTTTAGTATAATAAACAGCATCCATTTAAAACGCATTTAAATGATAAAGATATATATACAAAGAAGTAAGATCTAAAAAAAATGGTACATTATTTTCTTAATTTAGAATATGATGCCATACATCTTATTGATAAAAATATAACTCAAGTTAGGATAAAAAAAATTTCTAGTATTCAATCTAATACGTTAATGAATACATTTTGGTTACAATGTTTTTACATACTTTTCTTTATATTGAATGGATTCACGTGTATTTTAAAATGGATGAAGCAACAATATATAAATTTTTATTAGGAAGCGATCATTTTTAACTGATATTTATCAATTTTGTCTTATTAATTTTATTGGCACAATAATCGATTGAAATTTTTAGCGGTTCTAAATTAAAAATATCTAATTATTGAAAATTATAATTTAAAAATATAAAGCATACAAAGAAAAGCAAAATTTACATTCGTGGAAAAGTTTTACATACACAAACCAAAACGATTTAAATTTTATCGTTGTATTATTAAGATCTACATATAATTTTACAATTTAATATACACAGGGAATGGAACTCAGGATAAATGATTGTAAATAATAATAAAAATTTCAAGCCCATTCTTTTAGATAATTAAGAACGATAAAATGGCATAAGACAAAACAAAAGGAAATAAATATTAAAAGAATCATTAATAAACAATAAATCAATCACAAAATTAGTAAAAATCAAATTTTTGAATTAAAATATTTTTTAACCATCGTTATTCTTGCAAATTAATCATAAATAAATTTCATGCTTTACCAATTTACTTATACATTAACATTCCTAAAGAGAAAATCTGCCGACTTCCCGTTAGCTTACGCCTTCCACTCACTTAAACAAACTTCATTGTTAATATATTTTCATATACATGAAAAAAAATTTTTATTGGGTAAGTTTAGTTTATTTAAACGAAAATTTAAATCTGATTCGTATATATATAAGGAATGAAGATTAAATAAATTCCGCTTTATAATCATCTACAGTTAATGACGGTGCTATCGGTTAAACCTTTTTTGGATAGGGATAATATATAACACCGTACGCTGTTTTTCGGTCCATTTTCTTCTTTTACATTGTATTTTAGAGTATATATGATCCCCACTCCTTGATTCTTTCTAATTACAAAATTTCTATTTCTATTTACGTTGTTTTTTATATTTTCTATGTTTTTAAATAATTGCAGTTTTCTGCATTTAAAAATATTGCTAATTCTATTTTTTTGCAGAAAAAAATACTAGCAAAGCAAACAAAAATTTAAAGATAATAGCCAGCTTCAACTATAGAAACGGAAAATAGTAAAGCTTGTTTTACCTTCTATATACCCAAAATCAAGTAATAGAGACATACATTTATAGTAATTTTTTATCAAAGTAAAAAGTGAGACTTTATTGTTTTGTCTTGATATTTCTTTCATATTTTATAAATTTTATGGCCTTGAAGTAGATCACAAATGTTTTTTAATTTCGGGGTTCATAATTCATGCGATAAATATCCTAAAATAAATTTTGAAAAATTTGCATCGAATTACAGAACAAAGTTAAACGATAAACTTGTATGACATAGCTGAAATTAGGTTTTTTTTACACATTATAACTAGAGTATTGATTTCGTAATAAACTTTTGGATTGTACTAGATTATTGAAATAAGAAAGTATAATGTTGTTATTGTGGTATTTATTATCTTTTTCCGAGAGATTTCATCGGAATGCCTCTTTGAAAATTTCCTATCTTCCATTTTTTATTTCTCCCCTTTTGAAATCCACACCTATTCATAGCTTTATTTGATAAATTAGCAATTTATCAAATCTCACTATTATATTAAAAATAAAATATTTTATTTATCATTATATTTATACAATTTAAAAATAATTAAAATTTTTAATTAATAAAAATTTGAATCATAATTAAAATTTAATTAAATTTTAATTTGAATTTCAGAAAATCTGAAATATGAAATTGCATGTTTTCGACATATAATAAATTTGTTTTTTTTGTATTACATCAAACAAGATCGCTAATTAAATTTTTTTTGTAAATATTTTCATCAATTGTTATTCATCAGATTGCATTTTTATCACTTTTAATTTATCAAAATCAATGAGAAAATTTTTAAAAGCAACTATAAATTACACTGATTTGATATAAATAAATAATTTCGAGCTACTTTAATCCTCACTTGTTATCGGTTAAGATCAAATTTACCATTATATTTCCTTTTTTGTACTTTTATATAATATTTGATGTAATAAATTTTTCAAATATAACATATAAATTCATTTTTATGAATAAAAATTCACAAAAAAAAACTTTGAATATAATTTTATATTCTTTAATTTTTTGGAAGAAAAAATTTACCCATGAAATAATATACTTAAAAAAATTCAAAACATATAGAATCCAGAAATAAAAAAACATTATAAAACAATAAAAACACATTACAGTTTTTGATTTATAGCCAATTGTGTTTTTTTTCTCTATAAAGTTTAATATTTATTATTACTGTCATGTTATATTCTTTTAATGAAAAAAAATCATTACCCAAATAAAAATAGACATAGTTCAAAATTCAATTATTCTTCTGCTTTTGGTCTCGTTATATAAAATGTTGCTAATAAAAATTCCTTATGTGTAAGGGAACTTGATTTTTTATTATCAATGGTATAATTGTGCATTTCAGACCTATCTGTAAAAACAAGTGTATAATTTTTATTACAGGCTGTATCTGTGAGAGAACATACAGATCACCAACCCACCGTTTTACTTGCATCTGTTGTAATGCTTAGGACTATTATTATTAAATACTGTCTACCATAAGAATAAATTAGCAAAAACATAAATTGGAAATAACCCAGAAGGAGAAGAGAAAGAAAAGAAAGAATTATAAAAAGAGTAAAAAAAACAAAAGATGATATAAAATGATGATAAACAAGTAAATATAAAAAAGTTGTAATATAATTTATCTTTTCGCAATATTTTTTTCTATTTTTACGTTTTCTTACAAAACATGTTATATTATTATTTTTTTATATTTAAAAAAAGAATAACTTAAAAAATCGCCGTCTTAGGAATATCACCAGAATTATATCATCAATATTGTACTTCAATAGCTTTAAATTACTTTAGTACTAGTTTTAATATATTTTTCTTATTTTATTATTGTTTATGCATGCAGCAAAAGCGCGTGTTAAGCGATTTTCTAATTTTAATATAAATTGCCTGTTCTTTTTGTTAGGGACTGACTAGATAGGGCTTTCACATACGTTTTGTGCCTTTCAGCAATCCAAACTATCTTTTGGGTCTCCGTGTTTTTTTCTTAAAATCTTTCTTTTGATTACAATAACAAAATTATCCATTTTTACCTGTTTGATAAAAATGCACCACTCTTTAGGATAATAATTTTGGGCGCTCAATTTGACAACTAAAATTAAAAAATCAATATGGTATGCAATCGATGCTACGCCCCTGGAAATTCGATACCTAAGAACAGACGTATACATATTGGTACTAAAAATAAAAAATGTAGAATATATGCTCGATTGCAATCTTGAAAGCACATTTAATATTTATCAATTGCATGATCAGCAATTTCTACCTGATAATATATTTTTTGGGTCAAAATATTGCGAAAAGCAAAGGCTAAAAAATAAGTAAGACAACGTTTTAAAAATAATTTTACAATGAAAATAAACCTTTTTATAGTTTTTATGTTTTTTACGTTGCATTACACCATTCCTAACAATGCAGAAATTTTCTTAACTACTTCTACTTTTTCTCTGGGAACTTAACGATAGATGTTTAATTTTTCTACAAAAAAATTACATTAAAACCTTTTCGCTCTATGAATGTCTGCACAAATAAAGTTTGATGTATATCTTATCCGGTCTATTCTTTTGATATTTGATTTCAAATATTTGATTTTAACATCTTGGTCGATTGTCTCTTTTTATAGTAGTCATCTGATTTTGTGACAGCGTAGATGTTAGAATTTTTAGTGCTTCAAAGCAAAATACATTAAAAATATTTTTTTTGAAGTTTCAAGATTTTTTTTAAATTGTTTTTTATGATAAGCGGTGGGTAAAGCATAGTAATGTATCATTCAGAAAAGTTTGGCATTAGGTAAATGGTTTTCAGAATATAAAAATAACATATATGAACAGAATGGAGTAAGGTAAGTTTAGAACACCAAAATTTTTCTTTTTAAAGGTTTTAATTAAAACAATCAATAGAAAATACAAAATTGTAAAATCTTTTAAAACATAGTAAATTGAGTTTTTTTGTGATTGCAAGTTACTAAAAACAATATATTGAAAAAATTTACAATTCACTTCAAATCCATATTTATATAAATACTAAAAATGACAAAACAAAAATATATGGACTTATTGTAAATTTCAAGTTTTCTTTTTGTATACTAAACTAATTTGGTTATAAAAAAAACATAAAATTTTTTCAATTATTTTTGCATTATCCACTATGCAAATATATTTAGTCTAGATGCTCATAATTCGAACTAATCTTAATCTTTGCTATCTTTTTTTTGTTATATTTGTCTTCAGTCTTTGATAATTCTGTTCTTTTCTACTTTTCTATTATAAATTAAATTTTAAATTAATCAATAATAATTCTTTTATTTATATTAAAGAAATATTTATTCTTAAATTAAAAATTCAATTATTATATCATTATCACTAAATTAATCGATAAAAATCTATTGATGATTATTTTAAAGAAATTATGTTTGATTTCAAATTCTTTTAATATTTTATGTTCTAATAAATAATTTTTCGCTATAATTGAATTGATAAAACAAAATCATGTAAATTTGACAGAAAGAATTAATATTTTTTAAATTAAAACATCAGGATCTTTTTCATATTATCGTATACGTTTTACTGTAATTTTATAATGTAAAAAATAAATATATACAAACTTAATATATATTGTATTAATTCTTTTTTATTATAAAATTATTTTTATCAATTATGTCGTTATGGTAGCAAATTCACTATATTTAGTAATTCTGTTTAGAAATCTAACCCTAATAAAATGTGTCTCCTAATTGAGAAAAATATTTCAATACAATTGATTTGTTGAATTTTAGGAATGTGTTTCACTGCATGTTTGAATGTAATAAATTTGCCTATTTATTTTTATTAATTCACATATTGTTATTTTTTCAATTTAATTATTTTCACCATTATTAAAAAACTACTAATAAGAGATAAAGTAGTAAATTTAAGTATAAAAAGTTCAATTTTTATATAAAATACTGTTATATGATATTTATTTTTTTATTATAATATCACATTCAGCCATTAACAACCAAGTTTTTTTCAATATAATTTTGAAAGAGGTAGGATAAGTATAAAACAGAATAAAAAGATCTGTAATAACCAAAATTCAAAATTATTCTAAATCAATATTCTTAAATTTTTTTATATCAGAATCTACTAAAAACGGGAATTTATCTCATGTTAAAATTCACAAATTCCAATTTATATTCTAATATTACATACTTTCGCAACACCGAACATGCGATCTTAGCCATGCGCACAGATTTTAGCGACGAATATATTGTGGATAGAACAGAAAATTCAAAATATTGTATGTCTAAAGAAAGAAATAGGTTATGACACAAATAAATATTTTTTATGATTGATCAATTTTCTATTAAGATCAAATATTTTGTAGTAATTTCATTTAATATAATTTTAAAAAGCACAAATCTAATATGTTTCTTTTTATAGGTATTAAAATAGTCAAATGTTAACATTAAATGACGTATCTACATTTTCAACCTTAGAATTTTTAAATTATCAGTCTTTTGGTGTTTATTTAACATAGTGATTTTAAAGAAAAGGAAATAAAAAAACGTAATAATTTATATATTTTGGAGTATTTAATATAGCAATAAGCTTTAACCACAATATTTTTAGTTAAAACATAAATAAATTAAATATTTAAATCTTCTCTTTTTAATTAGTAGTACTAAATAAAAGATAATTCTTTCATAGTGATTTTTTTCTAAAATATCCGCATTTGCTAAAAACATAGTAAAAGTAAATATTATACTTTTAAGGCAGATTTTTTTTGTGCTTTGAAGAATATTGCACAAAAATTAAACATAAATTTTATGGCAGTGTAGTAAAAAACATACTACAGATTATCTTTAAATCATGGGTTTCAGTAAAACAATTTTCTCATAAATTTTCCAATGTTAATATTTTTAGGCTTTGGTGCCAATGTTCTTAAATAAAATGCAATATTCATACTAAAGAAATATAAAAAGAGAACCAACACCATTTTTTAGGCAGCGAAGAGCGCCTAAGACACACAACTATAATATAAAATATGCAGAATGTTTAAATTGATTTCCTCAATTCTTTTATTATGTCATTCACATAAATCACTTAAAGATTTATGTGGTTCTTATGCTTAATAACTAGGTAATTTAAACAATATGTGTGTTAAGTAAATTTATATAAAAATTTTTGCATATGATTGATTTAAAACCATAGTATTTTGACAGATTGATATTTTTGTTTAATTTGTTTAATAAAATAAAACAACAAGATTTGCTAAAAAAATAATTTATAATTAAAATGTTTAAAAATACAATTTTTCTCACAAAAGTCATCATTTTAAATTTTTTAAAAAAAATCAAATACAATAAAATATAAAAAAAATCTTATATTTAAATGCATTTTGATTGAATGAATTGAATATTTTTGTATGAATTAGTTTTTTTAAAAAAAGTTAAAGATATATTATAAATACCTACAAAACCACTAAAAAAATATTATATCAATCAGAAAATGTTGAAAACTCTGCTTTTTTATCTTTTTATCATTCACACGCTGTTCCTGTGATATTTGATAATTTTTTTGTATAATATTGCAATTTCAAAAATTTTTTAATCATCTTTTTTAACAGCTAAAACTCTAAAAAAACCTCTAAATTGAAGAAACTAGAACCAAATAACTAATAATAAATTAACGGTGTAAATTTTCGTATTATATTTTATAAACAGTAAAATCATAAAAATTTATAGCATGATTTAATTTTTAATTCAAAATATTCACATAATATATTTTAATTTATAGATATTTATATCCAAATCAAAAAATTTCTCAGTTTAAAGATCAACTAAAAACAAAAAACTCTAAAAAAACTTTTTATTACTGTAGAACACAATAAAATTTCTGAATCAAGTTTTTTTTGAAACATGTTATTTTTTTAGATGAACATATATTTATACCTTTTTAAATAGTTAAAAAAACGATAATATCTGTAGTGTTTCAAAATTTTGTAATATTATTGATAATAAAACAACATGAATCATATTTCGGGTTCATTTATACGAATCACATATTTTTTTTTATTTTTTAGTCTGAAAAATTACGATTTAACACAATAGTGTTTTACAATAAAATTTTTTAAACGATATACTCTCTTTAATAAGTATAAATCGTTCTTTATGATACCAATTCAAATAAATAAGATTATGATTAGGAGATGAATTTTTTATCTGGTTGCTTATAAATATTGTAAAAAAACAAAACACTATTATATAAATTTTAAAAATTTAAAAAATTACTTAAAAACTTATTTTGATTAGTAGTCTAATAATGCCAATAATAGGAACAATTAAAACATTTTTAGTGGGATGTTAGAATGAAACCTTACATTAAATAATTTTCAACTCCGGATCATGATGATATTAAATATCCGCTTTCAACGTTTTGGCATCCTTTAAAATTTTCATTTCGCATTTTTTCTTATACATTCTCAATTTGTTTTTTTTAAGACATTATAAAATTTTGTATAAAGATTTTTTTATATTTGAAAGTATTAAACTATAATGTTGCTAAGAAAATAAGATATACAAAAAAAACCAAATTTCAATATAATAGCGTGTCTAGAACTCAAATAATACCTATTTCTAGCGTTATATTTTTTTGAAATCAATCTATGGCGCATATTTACATTAATAGTATCTGTCAGTGCAGAAATATTGCGAAAATAAAAATATGATCAAGATATTTGCGCATCTCGTTTAGAATAAAATAGCTGTTTAATAGTGCAATAATTTAAATTCATACAATTTTAATACTAATTTTTTAAGACAAATATAAATTGAAAATTTATTTAGTTTATTTTTATTGTGCCAAAAGTGTTTTAAAAATTTTTTGTTCTTCATCACAAAACAAGAATGTGACTGAAACAAGGCTAAGCCTATTGATATTAGTATTTTCTTTACAATAAATTAGAATGTACATATATATCATAAATATATTTTCTGACACAAAATGCAGCACTGCGCTATGAAAAAAATTTTTAAAAAAAGAAAAAACTAAAACTTGTTCAAAAAGATAATTTAAATTTATTTTTAAATATAAATATAATATTACATTACATTTAAAAAACCAAAACTAATACTTTTTTTATAAGTCTTTATTCGCGTCATGGATCAGGTTTGAATTTTCATAAATGCGCAGGTTTTCCGAAAAAAAATTTATTATAGTTATCCTTTAAAATTTTCTAAATCCAATAAATTAAGGAATTTAACGAAATAAAATAAAAACTGGCATTTTAAAAACATAATTATTAAATATATTTTGAGGTATTTCATCGAATTTTTGTGATTATATAAACTTGCAAATAATTCAATATTCTATTTTTTTATCTCTTTTAAGCTATTCTCACAGATTTAACTGTTTCATTTTCTTCAATTCTTTGTGTATCTGAATTTAAAAGATCATTGGGCTAAAATTATTTTAAAAAGAGAATAAACAGTTATTAATTGTTCTTTTTTAAAAAATTATCTGATTTTGCTATACCTGTGTCTATTTTTTTAACATAAAATGGTTTAAATGTATTTATTTTTTTGTATAAAAATTATTTAATTTTTCTTTTTTTTGACATTTAATCAAGCAAATTAAAATCATAAATGGTCGAATGCACTAATAATAACATTTAAAATATAAAAAATGGAAGCCTTAATAATTTTTAGTTTTTCAAAAAACCAATCTTACATTAAAAAATCATTTTTTATACTCAAATTAAACTAAATAGCATTTAAAAAAATTGTGTACTTCTTAATAAACCAAAAGTCTATAATTTTAGTTGCATGTGCTAAATTTCAAAGTGTTTAAAAATATGAATTAACCTTAAAACTTCGAATCCAATACTATTTATTTTTTTATAAAGTAGTATATATGAATAAAAATATTTGTTTAAAATGATTAAAAAAATACAAAAAAAATTCCGTGTTGAATTGTACCCTAAAAACAAAATTTCGCAAGAAATGATGAGAATAACTAAGGCAAAATGTTCCTTGTTTTAACAAAAAACAGATTATTTAATTTATATAAAAGCATAAAAAAATGTAAATTTCTACTTCAAATGTCTTGAAAATCAAAAAATATAGTAATTTATGAAAATTTCAATTTTAAATCGTAATTTTAGCACTAAAGAAAAACACTATTGGTGATTAATTTCAATTTGGAGAATATATTTCACTCTCATAAAAAATTTTTGTTTTAAAAATACAATAATTTATTTTGAATATAAACCCAAGACTCAAATCGTAAACATTTCTTAATTTTTTTTGTATTATTCAAATTATACAGATCATATAATAATATTCTTAACACCTAAAAATATGCAAAAATAGCATAATAAAGAAATAAAAGATTATATGAAACTGTAGTAGATTTTTTAAAAAAATAAAAATATATAAAAACCGATTTATTTGATCTTTTTTAATTTGAATATTTTCGTATTTCTGTGCGTCACAATTTTCCAACGATATTTGATTGATTGTTGATCTATTTAAATTGATAAGAATCGATCAATCAGATTCTCAGCAAAAAAATGCTCAAAGATCTTCGGAAAAATCCGGTTGAAAGAAAACATAAATAGCTGCGACATGAAAAAGAAAAAGGAAGATGAAAAACGAGAAAAATCGATGAGACTTTATGAAAATAACCGAAACAGACGCTATAAAAAATTAATAAAGAGCATTGTTGTGTCTATTTGGTAACAACAAAGTATTATTTGGTGATATTTTCATGGACCTAATAATTTATGCGTAATGTTTTACAAAAGAAAAAATAATCTTTAAAATATATTTGTATAATAAAAACCCTTTAATTTCCTTAAAATTTTGATTTTAAATGAATTTCAAAAGCAATAAATAAAATGTTGTTTGCGGAAACGGGAAAGTCGACGAACGACTGAAAGTAGAGAGACATTTTAATGAGCTTTAAATCCTAGAAGAGTACTTCAGGACAGGTCGTGGACCTAATTTCCACAATAAGCATCTTCATAATACGTCTTTATTAAATTTGAACACTAGTAACTATCATTTAAATGCCTATAGCGCCGTCAACATTCAAAACTAATCTATTTCTTATCAATATTGAGCTCTCGTCATACACAAGTTACATAGGAAATTAAGTAATTAATTTTTTAAATGGTTGCAGAACTAAAAAACTTCATTATAAAATTTCATTTTACATTATATATGGTCTGGAGAAAATATACACATAAAACATCTTAATACACATTTTGATTAGGATGTTGCAGTCAGCGCAACATATATTATTATTTCTAATCTATTTTTTAAAGAAAAAATAATGCGATGGTAATAACATTATCAAAGTTATTTATATTATTTTTTACACTATTTTAAAATTTATAAAGAAATAAATGTTCATTTTCATTCGTTTTTTATTTTATATTTTTATTGCTCGTTTTAGTCCTAAGCATAACTAATTCCTTTTTTCAGAATTGTAATTTTTCTAGATTTACTATAAACACTAAAAAATATCTTTGAATGTAAAGATATCGATTTATATGTTTTATCGATAATCCAAAAAGTTAAACTAACTAAAAAAAATATTCGTCGCCACTAAAACTTTGTTTAAAGTAAAAAAATTATGACTTGATGACAAATAAAATGCAAAGTAGGCTTTAGTTTATATTTGTAGTCGAATTTTTTTTACAATGAAAATATAAAAAACAATTATATTCTAATATATTATTTGTATATTTTAGCTGATTTATAAAATTTCAAATTATTATTGATGAGTTAAATTCTTTGTATATACAAATCAAAATTAATATTAATTTTGAACCAATTAACGCTTTTCATAATTGAATACATTGCAAATTTTTGGATAATATTTAATTTCTTTTTTGCAGCACAACTTCAATAGTTTGTTGTGGTTACTCAATCAAATTAGATAAAGCAAAAATTAAGAAAAAAATATAGTTTCTAATATTTATTGTTCGCGTGGGTATTACCAATGTGTTTATACAAACTTTCTGGTCATCTCTCTTCCCTTTATTTTGGTTATATATTCTATCAAGGTTATCTAATTACATTGAAATAGCTGACACGAATTATAAAGTAGAGATATCTAGATTTCTTTTGACGATAATTCACTATTAAAAATTATATGGAATCTTATTTTAGCAATCATTTTTTTACTGTATTTATTTTGTTATTTTGCAAAATTAAGTAGTAATTTATGATGTTTTTATCTCTTTATTTGATATTCACATCGAAGCGGATTTTTAAGATGAAATTACCATTTTATATTAATAGTGAAATGTAAATAATACGACTAAAATGAATTTATATTGATAATTTATAAATTTTTCAATTTTTGAATTGTTATAATTGTTTAAAATTTAAAAATAATAACAATATAATAAGATAATAGCTTTTATTTTTTCTCCAAATAGACTCTAAAATTACAATTGTAGTTTTATTGTTTTTTTTGTTTTTTTAAAAAAATCGGAAATTGTTTTTATTCCTGAAAAAATCAACATCTGTGTTTTATAATTTTTTAAAGATATAAAAAACTTTTTTCATAAAAAATATATGATTTTCTATATAAAAACATTGGTAAAGTAGTATTTTCGTAATTATATTTTCTGTAATAAACTAGATACAACAGGATGCTAATATATTGGAAATAAATATTCTGACATTTTTAATTAAAAATATATCAAAATTATTATTTATATTCTTGGGAAAAAACCCTTATAAATAATGTAAAAACAAGAAAGTCAGGATGCTTAAGAGTTACATAATTCATTATAATATAATACACACCCACAGAGCCTTTTTTTAACTGATTTACAAACAATGCATATCTTTTTTAATTTTTCTTCGCTATATTCTCTTTTGTTTCGTAAGAAACTGTAGATTTTTATGTTAAACCAGCTAAAGAATTTAAATGCGACACCTGCAGAACAGCATTCCAATGTTTTTAATAATTAAGAATTTATTTATTAAACCAGATAGAAGAGAGAGGAATAAAGGCAAAAGCAAAGAGAAGGAAAATATCAAAATTATTTTGATGGGAAATTAGATCATAATAAATCGAATTATTCAGGACCATATATTTAACTTCCTAGCTTCTTTTTAAATATTACTCATTATTATTTTTTCAATTCTACGAATAAGAAGACCCAAAAAAGCACAATTGTAGTCCATTAAATTCTTCTCTAAAGACAAAGGTGTTAGATTTTTCGCTTATGAAACAGTTTAACTCTTATGTTTATATTTATCATAGAGAAGCAAAGTAATTTCAATTACTTTAAGAAGCATAATATTCTTGCGGTTATTAAGTTTTATTTTCTTGAACAATGAAAAAAATGGGTTGAAATAAAAATCGCTCGATAACCAATATAAAATCTTACAAATCTTACAAAACTTGTAAATTTTTTATTTTTTTTCATATATGAATTTAATAATAATTTTAATTCATAATACATGTATAAGTTACCGCCTTTTTCATCAAGAATTCATTATTCGCAATGCTGTACAAAATGCATCAATTAGAAGTAAAAGATTTAAAATTCAATGAAAATAGTAAAAATCAAACACGAATATGCATTATCGGCAGATTGTAATAGAAAATAAATGATATTTTTAAAGTGAAATGTCTTGAATTTGCTTATGCATAGAAAAATAAAAATATTTATTTTTTTTATATTTTTAAATATTTGAAGTGTTTTTATTTCTGTAAAATATTTTAAAATCACACACTACTAGTTTGAAATATTATAAAAACGGTCAAATATTATCATCTCTTTTAAGAAGTATAAAAGCTGACAAAACTATTAAAAATGAAGAAATTTGGAAATTGTTTATAACCATAATGTTTAATACACAAATACAAATGAATTTTTTTTTTGGAATCATAAGATTTTGGTTTTAATTTTGTTTATTTATTTAATCAAAGTGTTTAAATTTTTGGTGAGAAAAGAACGAAAATAAAAATAAAAAAAAAATTTATATAACTTCAAAAATTGAAATAAAATTTTATTGCGCATTATTCTCTATATAGCAAAATTTAATTAATGATTTATGGTATATTTACTATTTCAAAAATCTTTGTATAAAAAATATTAAATAATAAAATTTTTCCGATTAATAATTCAAAAAATATTTTTTAAACAATATTTTATCGATAGTGTTAGAATAAACATAATAATGTAAAATCATATATATTTTAGTGTTTTAAACGAAAAAAATTAGAATCATAGTAAAAAAGGGGTAGAAAGTATATTTCATGGCAAAATTATTTTTTATTCAAATATATTTGATTACTGAAGTTCTAAAATAAAACTTTTTAAGTTTTATGCCCAAAAAAAATGAAATAAATAACAAGATTATTGATATAGCATGGAATTATAAATTCGAATTTTAGAAACATCAAAATTTTGAGTCAATAAAAATTTATTTTTTAGTGTGAATTATTTTAATATAATAATATTTTTGAAGGCCAATTCAAGTAAAAAATTTAATATTTTCAATCGTTCACACTAAAAATCAATCAATTCTAACGAAATCATTTAAAAATTTAGAAATTCTTTCAATATGATTATATTTATAAACAAAAATAATATTTTACAAATAATAAAAATATAATAATTTGATCGATTATTTATGATTAAAATGGATCAATTTAATGTTATAAGAAATTGTTTGGAATATATGGTTTTATTCCGATTTCTTTGATATGTCTTAAAACTATTTTTCATAAACACTCATTGATTCTATTTCAAATAATTAGAGTTAATTTGTAAAATTTAGCAATATATTATGAAATGAAAATCGTATTAATTGAATCATAATTTCATTTGAATCAACTATCATAAAATAAAACTATTGTTTGTTTTTTCTTGAAAAGTAAAATTTATTGATAGCCAATGAAATTTATTTTTCTGAATGGTTTGTAAAAAAATTAACAAAATCCTTATAAACCATAATATTTTAAATCACTATTTTGAGATTACATGTAATATTTTACATACATCATAATGAGAATTATAATATCCTAAATATTAATTATAGAAGCTTTATTCTATGTCAAATTATATCTAATTATAACCGATATTAAGTTCTTCTTTGTATTTTTCAATATCAATTGAAGACATAAATTCTTTTACGTATTTTACGATTTTATCCGGGTCAAAAATCATACTTTCTAAACTTGTAATAAAATGTAGTAATGATTCTCCATCTAATGAAAGCAAATTGTCTTTGCAGTACCTTAGCAAAGCCACACCTACGAGAAGCAGAACAGTAAAGTCATAAAAAATAAAAAGATCCCAAATTCTTAATACAAGATCAATGTTAAACCGTGTAAAAAGTGTCAAATACCAGCTAAACACAAATACACTCATTTCAATTTCATTTTTAATAAGATGTTTGTACACACTAGGCAACAGTGTTTGAATCAACGCACTTTGAATTTTTAAAATTATTCTAACGCCAGATAAATTTTTATCAAACAAAGAAAACAAGTTGTTGTATTTAAATAAATCAATGAGAACGATGAACGCTTCTTTTTCGGGGAAATACATGAGTATCAATGCAGTAAAAGAAGACATGCCTTGGCAATAACCTATTTCTGGATATATATTGGCAAACGCCACTAAAACATTAAATAAGCGGCATTGTCCAAGGCCATATTCATCAAAAAACAAAACATGTTTTCTGAATGTACGTTGTACATCGACATGTATTTGGTGTTCATAAGAACACACTTGAGCTCTATATTTCTCATAATTCTGTATTTTATTTGTTTCGTTTATATCGATGCTGCTAAATTTTGTGGTTATACAATTTTGATCTTTTGAAATTCCTAAATCTCTAATTTTCGCATTTCTTTGATTCATGAAAATTGATTTTTTCTCTTTGAAAAACATTTTCCATATTTTGTATTTCATCAAAAGTGGAATGCCTTTAAAAACTAAGCTTTTTGCTTTCTTGGATTCTATTAGAAACCTTTTTTCTATTTCTCTTTTGTCAATATTCTTGTATTTAGTCGAGTTTAAAAGTTTTTCCCATTTATCTGCTAAAGTAAGAGAACTTGAAGTTTTCGGTGTTTCTGTAATTATAAAACCATATTTATCTGTATTTCGATGTGTTAAAATAAGCAACTTGCGCGTATATTTTTCCTTTATTTTTTCATTTTCATTCATTCTTGTTTCCTCTGAAAAAAACAAATAGTCGTGTTCTTTTATTTGATTCTCTTTATTACGTGTACTGCTTACTTCTTTTTGAAAGTGTTTTAGAATTTTCGAAGTGATTGGTTTATTGTAAATTTTTGTTTCTAATGTCTGATTCTGGCTGGATGATGCTGATAAGTTAAATAAAAAAGCAAAATTAAATTAACATTAACACAAATCGAAGTTAAGTTACTTTCAAACAAAGGAATAAAAAGTTTTGTTTGTTAAATTAGTAAATAGAAAACCCAGTTCTTTGATTCCAAATAAATATTCGCTTTAAATTGTTTAAAACTAAATTAAAAAATGCTCAATAACTAACATAATTAGGTTTTTATGATTTTTGTTTTATTGGTTTTGTATTACTTTCAAAAAGAATATTTTTTCTTTTTTTATAAAATTATATTGAAAAAAAGTTCCTATTTCAACTGATTTTTTAATATACATAAACTTTATATCAAATTGTTTAATAAAAAAATTCTATGATCCTTATTGTATAATTCTGAATATTTATGAAATGAATTTTTATATCAGAGGCTAAAAATATATTGCATTTTCGATTTTATATGCAATTAAATGCTACATAAAAAATGAATTTATATAATATTGTTTGCAATATAAATTTATATTTTTTTTAAAAAGCTTCCAAATGTCTTTAGATCAACATATTAAGTCAATCAATATAAAAAGCCTCTTGATTTCATATAAAAATGTTGCTCTATTTAAATATGTACATATTATGTCTGCACGAGGATTCATTATAATATTTAAAGAAAAATATGAAGAAGTAAAAATCAGAAATGAGAACTTAAAATGTTATTTGAAATGCTCTCTGATAATGACATTACAATATGTTTTTACTTTTAATTTAGTCGATAAACTTGTTTCGTATACAAATTAATATATATTTGTGTCCTAACTAACCAGGGATACGGAAGAATAAATCATAACAAAAGAATGTGGCCAAAAAGCATAATTAAGAAAAAAGAAGACTATTAATTTCATTATATTCGTTTATGTACCACGGTATAGTTTTCCGTGCGTTATTCTGTATCAAAAGGCTTTTGTGTGTCAAGGTGTCCACTTATATCATATATATTCATGATTGTTCTTTTTAATATTGCTTATTAATCTAAATAAAATGCATTACAATAGTAGGCTTACAACCTTCGACGTGTAGTTTGTGTCAATGAAGTTTAAAAAAAAATTTAAGACTTTATACTTACATAGAGTATTCATACATACATCTGCGCAGCAATATGAAATGTTGTTATCTTAATTATGTTATAATAAAAATCGAAAAACACCCACATGATAAAAATGCAACAAACCGACAGAAATTAAAATTTCAAATACAAAATAAAAAAGAAATTGTAATTAATAGAGTATTTTTGAAGTTCTAACCTCCTGAGAATGCTCTTGGTGTTTCTTAATTGCTTATTTTTTTTATTTTCTCTTGTTTATATTTTCATAAAACTTATTTTTTAAAATCTTATTGTTTTTTATAATTTCCAACTAAGATAAAACTACATTTTATATTTTATAGTATTATTAACAAATATAAAAAATATAAATCTTTTTGTAATATCTTACATGTAAGTAACTTTAACATTTTACTTACACTTCTTATTTCTTTTTTTTTCATTGCCCTTTACGGGCTTAAAAAATTAAATAAAATGAAGAAGAATAACCAAAACAACTCTTTCAATTTTACCAACTTTAATTCACCCAGGAGAAATCCTGGTTATATTTATTCACGGTACCAGGACCCACTAAATAGACCCGGTATCTTACCAAATTAAAAGTCTTGTGGCCAAACCGATGGTCACAGGCACATAATAAGTCGGTCCGAAGAGGTGTCACTTTTCAAAAGTTTTTTTGTTTGTTTTTTTCGTTTAAAATTTTTCTATTTCTATTTTTGCTTTTTCTCAATAATTAGATGTTTTAAATGCCTATCGCGTGTATTTCTTACTATTATATAATTTCAATTACGTTAAGATTTTAATAAATTAAAAACACTAATAGTGGTTTGTATTTTTAACTATGAAACATGATATAAAATGCATAGTTATCTTTTTGATGTAAATACATTAAACACTTTTTTAATCAATGACTACAAAAGGTGTAATTAAAGAATTATCAAGCTTTTATAATCAAAATGTACGCTTTACTCGTAAAATAATACTCTTCTCAGATAAAAATACTTTCTTTATTCTTAATAAATCCGGCTTTTTGACCAAACTTCTTAATAGACGAAAAACACAATGATGATTCAAAACAAAACATAAAATTCAATAGATACCCATATAATATAAGAAAAGTGTAGTTTTTCTTAAACAAAACTATAATTAAAACATTGAATTCTCAATATATATTAATTTGATCATTCAATTTTTTTACTTTCAGCAAAATAGCACATCTTATGCACATTTTAGCAATAAAAATATAAAGGCAATTATTATATCAATCGAATATAAAAACGCGCAATAAATTTTTTTTACCTCACAATATTATAAACTTTATATAACCATATATTTACTTTATTTAGAAAAAATATAAAATGCAAAAATGAGCAAGCATTATACAAATAAAATATGCCGCAAAAAAATAACTTTTGTTATTTATTATGATACTTAATATAAATATGAATCTAAATGTACAGATAAGTTAACGATGAAAAATATACTTTATAACAAAACAAGAAAATAATGATATATTTCAATAATATTATACAATTTTTGATGAATTGGTGCCTTAAAAAATTTAATTTAACCATAAAATATTTAAAACGTTATTTTAATCTAAAAAAATTATTAAATTTTTGTTTATATAAATATTTTTTGCGTGTTTTACATATATATATATTTTTTACATCCAATTACTAAAAAAAACCATTTTAGACATCATAAAATTGATTTAAAAATATTAAAAGAATATTTTATAACATAATTCTATTAATATACATGAAATAAAAAAATAGTATTTGTGGTTAAGTTGGTTTATGCTAAAAAATATCTTTAACACAAAATTAAGTAAAAAATAATAAATTATATAGATTTTTTTGATTTTAAAAAATTGTAGCAGTTGTTAGAATAGATCGCTAAATAAATTGAAACTTGATTATACAATTAATATTAGTTGAATTTTTATTGTTATAATTGTTGATAATGTTTGTAAATTGGTATATGTACTAACACTTATTTATTTACATTTAAAAAAAGGTAAAGTAACAAAATCTTCAAAGACTAGCCACTTTTATCAAGTGTATTTACTTAAAAAAAATATATATATTTAAAAATTTTTAACGCCAAAAAATAACAAAACCGTCTAAATTTTCTTAACATGTTTATTATTTATTTATTATTTTTTTAGATATGAGACCTTTTTAATGTTTTAAAAAAAATCATTGTTATTTTTTTATTGAATAAATGCTGAAAGTGTCTTATAGTTGTTTTAAAAATCTGGATCACAAGAAAAAAATTTTACGATATATAATAAAAATATACATATACATACATATACATATATCAATTGCTGACCTTAAAATGTGCATTATAGTATAATATGATATAAATAACTGTTATAACAAGTTAAATAATTAAGTGATTTAATAAGTACTTTTACGTATGTGATCTCATATTTAAAATATATATATGTGTATTTTTTCTTTTTTTTAGCCTATATATATAAATGTACATTATATTGGCTATAACAACTCAAAAAACATCTTTACAAACTTAACATAGACATTCAATTCCCACACCCTGAAATAAAACACTTTATATAACAACAATTTTAAGTTAAACTATTTCCACAATCCAATCGATTTCAACAACTTCATTTATGCATATATCTATACGCATAATTGTTAGACGTCTCAATTCTTGAAACTTATACAATTAGACGATTGATCTTATAAAAACCTTAAATGTTTTTCGTTCAGATATAGATCAGAGATTTTCTGTGAAATGACTTTTTTAAAACAGTAATAAATCCTTCTGAATTTAAAATTTTTTAAAACACCGTGTTATGTGCAGACACTTGATTCAATAAAAATATATTTCTTAATCGTATTTTTTAATATAAAGATGCGTGTCTAATGCAGTCACATAAAAAAATGCCTGGGCGTTTTAGGAACTCAACTAAACGAACTTAACCGTGAATTCTTTGAACCAAAAAAAGTACTAAGTCAATAAAAACATGATTTTTGTTTTATGTGCGGCATCCTTTCAATTTTTTTTGCAAAAAACATTTTAATATATTTTTATTATGATAAGTTTTTTTAAAAATATTTTAAAAGATATTACATAATTTTTTTGTAGTGTGTATAGGTGTAATATAGTCTTTTTCTTATTTTCACTTAAGGTTTGAATTTAATTTTTTTTTCAGCATATACATCTTGCACTAATGATTGACAAAAGATCAAAAAAAGAGAAAAAAATAACAAAATCACACAAAAAAACTACAACAATATTATATTTATGATAAGAATCACAAATAAAAGTTTATTAATATATTCATATTGTCTTTTCAACTTTTTATTTAGAATTATATGATATGTTTTTTTTTGTTTAAGTTATTTTTTTTTTGTCTAGTTTATGTTTTATATTTTTGATAAATTCTTAGCTTTTTTTCTTTTTAGCCATCAGTTAATTTTAAATATTCAATTCAGATATACAATCGTTTAAATACTTAAATTTTCTTCTTTACGTGTTTTTAAAAATAACATATTTTGCAAGCATGGAATATCTAAATTACAAATAACCTTTAAACTATTAACAAAAATTCAAAATAAGGCAAGTTAACAAAATTATATGTAAAAAATTAAAATTATTGTCGCGAAAGTTAATCTTTGGCTGACCTTCAACCGATAATATTGTTGTGTTTGGCATATAGAAAGGTGATATGAAATATAAATATATTATTTAATTTTTAATTTTATTAAGTGATGCAAAACATCGTATTTATGTTATATTAGTTGTTTTAATACTTCTTTTCATTTTTTAATTTTTTTTCATATGTTTTTCATCTTTTTCTCTTTCATGTTCCTCTCCTTTAGTTTTTTTTTAATAAAAATGTATCTTTATTGTCATTAGTACAGAATTTGTTTATTTTTGTATGAAATTCTTAATTGAAAGTCTAAAAAAGGTTTGCTTTTTATTTTTTTAAAATTTTTCATCCATATTTATATCCACAATAAGAAATATAGCTTTTCAATCGAATCGATATAAAATATTTATTTAAAAAATCTGTTTTTGATTGCAATAAAATTTTGATAGTGCATTTAAACAAACTAAGTTGTTTTTATCATGTTCTTTTAGTTTTATGTTAATCGGACTAAAAACTTTTAATACGATTTTGTTTAATTTTTTTTATATTCATATTTATCTTAATTTTACTTTTTTTCAGCATTTTTTGAATAGAAAAATTCATAGGTACTCAATAATATTCGCCGAAAAAAACATGTGTGGTAATTGGCGTAAAAACGAGGAGTAACTACGATTTATCTTTTAAAGGTGTATTCAAACGATTTTATATAAATAAAAACCTGTGTAAATTAATTTAAGAGTATTTAAGTTTGTAAGGTTTGAATAAATTTATTAGACATTCAATGATTCTTCTTTATAACGTCTGTTAGAGAATTTATAGGCGTTCATTCCGCCTCTCTTCTTTTTTAAATTGGGTTGTCATCTCTTCGCAAGTTTTATTATGTAAGGCGAAGCAACAATTGCATAAAGAAAATTATAAGCGTTTCTATTATTGTTCTTCCACAATAATAATACAGAGAAATTTTATATGCACTTATAAAAAAATACGCATCAAATAAAATATAATTTTTGTTATTGCAATGAAATAGTTTCTTATAGTTAACTTTATTCCTTTTAAATCCTTTAAAATTCGAAAAACCCTCTTTTTAAATAATTTTTATTTGTTTAAAAACTATTTAAAGATCGCGTACTTGTTAACCAAAATGATTCCGAAATACACTAATAAAAAAACCAACAATATTGACACCAATTCCGGTACCCAATCCAGGAAGGGTAGCAGGGTATTGTCTTATTTCCATAACTACAAAGCCTACGGTAGTACTAGAGTAAGACAGGATAGTTGTTTTTTTTTTCTTTTCGATATTATCAACAATCAGATAAAATGAATTCTTTAGAGAACGATAATTTTTTTTATTTCACATCCTGATATACATTTGTTAAAATTTTGTCTCTTAATAATTACTTTAGCATTTAGACTCACTTCATATTGTAAAATTGTTAAATATGGTGAGTTTTGTGCACTTTCGATATTAGATAGTAAAAATTTTCAAGTTTATTTTTTTCATATGAATGTATCTTCCAAGTAGTTGCTGTTGAGTATATGTAAAACAGCGAAATAGACTTATTGCCATGGTTAAAAAATGGTTATATAAATAGTATACGAAATTAACTAACACTTTTTTTAGAGGGATAAATGTAAACTTGCCGATATATTCATTATTTGTTTATTTAATAATTTATATTTTTGTTTTTATGAAAATTATTGTCTTCTTTTTTCATGTTTAATATAATCATAATATTTCTTAATTATTATTTTCAGCATTTTTCTTTTCTTATTATCATGCATTCCCTCATGAGTAATTATTTTTTACACCGATCTTTTTCAAATCATATTTTAATATAATCACTTTCATACAGAGTGCATTTATACCATTTTGCATTGGAATCTTCTCATTAACATGGCTCATTAATATAAATTTATATTGATTTGGAAATTTGATTTCGTTTAAAAGAATTGTATTTTAATATTGAAAGGCTTGCAAAATTAATAAAATAGGAAAAAATGAGCAATAGTATTTATTTTTAAATACAATACAAATTAGTGAATTTATAAAATTAAAAAGACTATCTCAAAATATTATTTATTTTTCGTCATGCAATGAAATAGACATTTTTTAGTTATTGAATGATCCATTCATTTTTAACTAGGCCTTTTATTATTGCATTGTTAGAATTTTGAACAAAGTTTCAAATTTATTAAAACATGGGCTTCAAAACAAAAGGTTTTCTTATTATAAAAATTATTCTGCCGTTACTAATACAAAATTTAATGATTCAGCAATATTTTGCTTATTATATTTGTGTAAGGATTAAAATAAATAGAAAAAATGCAAATCAGGAAAAAATTTAGTGATCCTTATAATGGTATTTTGAAAATTTGTGCATCATGTCTTGAATAATTAGTTTGTATCATATTTTTAATGTCGAGATTTTATTTTACAAATTTTTATACATCATGAAAAATGCATTATATTTTAATATAATGTAATTTTTTGCTGGTTAAGGAACTTTTTTTTAGCTTGAAATTCAAATTTTTTTTTAAAATATTTACATAGAATACATTAAAAAAAATTTAAAGCAAAATATAAAAGTAAAAATTACTATATATTATATAAAAAAAATGTTTTATAGATATTTTTCTTCTTAATTTATCACATCAATTATTCAATTAAGTATCTTGAATTGCTATTCAGATAAATTTAGATGGAACACTCAAAACTAATTTAGCATGCTTTTATTTGTCTATTAAAATAGAAAAATTTATAAATTAATTATCTTTCATCTGAAACAATTAACAAAAAAATTTTAAAAACATTAATTTTCTTTTTCATTGAAAATTTGTTAATTGCATGAAAGATAAATAATTAAAAATAAAATTAATAAATAATTTTCAAAAAATGCTAATAACTCAAATTTTAATTTTTCATTTGAACAATATTTGCATCAATTCACATATGCAATAAAACCAAAAATGGAAAATATGATTTACATAGAATTTTTATCATTTCATGTAATGTAAAACAAGTTATGATAATATAAATATCCAAAATTTTTGTTAACAACTAAAACTTTGATTACTAATTCATTGATGTTGCAAAATTAGTTACAAAAACAAGAATGTAATGTAAAAATTTGTTTCCTTGTTAATTTTAGCACAAGTATTTATAATTTTAATTTTGTCAGGAAAAACTCGTTTTTTGAATTCCATAAACCTCATTCAATGAAAATATAGTTTTTGAACCATAAAATAACATTACATTTGAGCGGATAACCCTTTTGTATATCTTTTGCACCTTTTTTACATATCAAAAGCAAGATTGTTGCAAATAATTTTAACTATATTTGAGATAAATCCAGAATTTTATAAGTTCGTTGTGATTGTATTGCAACTTTCTTGTTATAAAACACATATTACGACAAAATAATTAAAATATACATATAAAAAGCTCGAAAAAAGGCGGATTTTGCAGAGTTAATGTTAAGCATTTCTTTTTTTTCGAAAAGGAAACTGATTTTATTTTATGATATTTTTTGCAAAATTTGTTGATTATCTCTGGAAACACGTGATCAAAATCTTATTGGTAACTAAATCTCATGGTTCTTCACATTAAAAATAGGAAAATAGTCAATACCGAGAAAATATTAAAAATAAAAAATATATAAAAAAATAATAATTGAAAATGCATTATCCAGCGTATATCCAATATCTTGTTAATTATAATTCAAAAATAGAATTGGTTTTCTTTCTATGATTATATTCAGTATTATAGTTATTTTTATATTTATTATTTTTAAAATTATAAGAATTATTGCTGAATATTTATTTTTTATTATTTTTAGTATGATTGCTTTTATAGTTTGAGCAAAACTTTTGAATTGTATTTTATCTATAATTATTACATCAAATTGTGTAGAATTATGTTAAATCAGTTCAAATTATATCAAAAACGGTTCAATATCAATCTAGAATAAATTACTATAAAAGAAAACATTCAAATTAGTTTTCTTCCTTAAATGTTTGCTTACAACAGTAAAATTATTATTTTTCATTTCGCCTTTTATCATTTCTATTTTTTTATTTCAAATCAGCTTTCATTGCCTTTTTCGAATCTATCCTATTTTTTAAAGTTTCTTGTAGGTGTTTTCATCTTATTATATTATATCTTGTGGCAATATTAAATGTTTTAACACCGAAATACACAACTGTATTTAAATTTTTAAATATCATCCTAATTTTAGTTTTTTTTATATTTTAGCAACACAAATAGAAAAAAATTTTTGTTACAAATGTAAACTACATTACTTTACACATAATAAGAGATAATATAGATGATAATATGCGAATAAAATACATAATAAATACACTAGAAAAAACTTAATCATGATAATATTAGAAGGATGATTACTAAATGTCACTCTACATACCTAAAATATCATATTTAGTAATACATCTAAAATATTTAAAAAATTTCAAAATTCATAAAATATTGATTTCAAGATTTTTACATATTTATATTTATTTTTAATCATCAAAAAGACCTTAAAAAATCAAATATAAAAAAAACAAGAAAAAAATTTGATAAAAATAAAAACACTTATTGTGTAAAAAAGTTCAACTAAATCGTAAATATAAAAAACATATATATTCAAAAAATAGCCACTGTTTCTGCAATAATGCCATACGACTTCTTAATATTGCAAACTATGGTAGAAAATAGCTTTTTAAAAAAATTTTCTAGAAATCGTTTTTAATATGTATAAAATTGAAGGTTCAAACATACATGCAAGATTTATAGTAAATAGAAAGTATTTATTAACATTGTTTTTATACTATCAATTTATTATTTTTGTAAAAATAACATGCAAGAATAAAGTAAAGAAATTGAAGATCATGTTATTACATACAAACAATAGTAAAAGATTGAATTAATGGTTTTTTAAATTTCTGTAAAATTATTTGTAGTCTAAAGCAAAACACAAAAATAACAATTTATGTTTTTTTACGTTTGTTTAGGAATTGATATAAATGTATAAAGTTGTTATAAGTATCAGAAATTGTACCAAAATCATGTCACATAGTTATATTTTAAAAAGAAAAAAATACTCATATTTCAGTTTATTAAAAAAAATTATTTAAATTAGTAGGAAGAAACACGAGATTTGATTTGTGTGGTCAGCTTATATAATTTTTCATAGAATAAAATATTTTCATTGTTCATTGTAATTTTACTGCATCAAATTTCTTTTCAATTTTAGGTTACGAAAGAAAGTACAACAATTTAAAAACGATTTCATGCTAAGAAAAAATCATGTTTTCTTTTTTTTAAAACAATATTAAATTTATAAGTTGAATATTGATTAGATATTTATGCATAAGCCTTCAATAAAAATTAAAATTAAATGAATCATTTTTTAAAAAAAATGAAAGATTTTTAAATAATGTAACAGACATATAGATATAAAAAAAATATTTATTCGACAATTTAAACAAAACCTTATCTCAATAAAACCATAATATTTTTCTTTAGAGAACAATGTTCAAAAATGCTAATCTTGCATCATTCTTTTTGCTCAAATTTATATCGTTTTCATTCCTTTTCACCAGCCAGTTATTGTTTATAGATAACTTATATTATTCATATTTTTATACAAACTTCATCTATGAACAATCTTTATGTTAATTAAAATTAAACAAACAAACATGTAAAAGACAAAAAAATTTATGTAATATCGTTATAGCACACAATTATAACTAGAAAATATATATAAGTAATGCATACTAATATTTTTTTAATTGAGAAGGACAACATAGCAAAAAAAATGTACAAGAAAACATGCGTAAAGCATCTATGAATTGATATATAAATTTAAATCAACTCAACCTTTTCAATACATTATATTTACGAATTTTGTTACTAATTTGATAAATAAAGAATAGTGAAAGCCTGTTATTTTTTCAAATCACATGACATAATTTTACCAAAGCATTTAAAAAATCATAATAGTACACAAATATATTTTTATTTTCAGAAAATGACATGAAATAAAAAATCCTTATGTTTTTTCTCTGTTGTGTACCTTGTGAAATGGCGAGTACTCGTATTGTTAACGCAACCGATATGAGGATATTCCTTGGTAAAATACATTAAAAAACGATAATTCGGTAAATTACAATACGATCTTATTAAGATATATTGTATTTTGTTTTTTTGTTGTTTTTTATTATATTTTGTAGTTTATCTACATTTTTAGTTTAACACTCTCTTTTTTTGTGCTTTCATCCCTTCAAGGGTTGTATGGATGCTTCATTTGTATTCAAATGATTCTATGATATATAAATCAATTGTACTTCCCATAGTTAAAACCTTTGACTCATACATCATCAACAGTCATATTCTGTATCTTTTAAATTGTTAATCGTGAAACATATTTTTTCTGTTTACAAAATAATGTTGAAGGTTTTTTTGTCTTTGCCATTGAACTAGAAAATATTCTGTTTTAATATAAATATAACTGTTATTATTTTCAAAATATCAAAAAAAGTATTTTACATAGATCTTTGATTTACAATTCATTTTAAGATTCCTTCTTGTAACAACTTTAATGGCTAAGATAATCATGCAATATTGAGATTCTTAACAGACCTTGTTTGATATGAAAAAAATTTTATATTTTAAACTTTAAATATTAATCTAAGTGTATTTTTACTTACATTTTTACAAATATTAGCACAAAAATTAGAAAAAGTGTAAATATCGAAATTTCTCAAAAATGTTTATAAAGACAAAAAAAAATTTTATGGAAAGCTTTTAATGTCTCGTTTAAAATAACCCTATCTCAGTTCAAAACATGCGTAAATTAGTATATGATATTCCTCAGTTCAAAATCCAGGTTTTGCAAAGTATTTTAATATTTTCATTGCCAAAATATTTTCGGATTTTAACACCTATCTATCGATTTTATTGAACTATTGCCAAAAATCAATGTTTTAAACTACTTATGTTTTGTGGCGTCAATCGATACATGAATATTTCATTTAAAGTTTTTATTTGTAGAATTTAGCAATAAAATTTTTTTTGATGCAGAAAAAAAAGATACAATAAAATATTAAAAACAGAGATTAAATAATAATATGAAGGAACAAAATTTACAAACATCTTCGTTTTTCAATAAAAAAATCTTATTAATATTGTAAATTATGTTACACAATGAAAAATTATAATTGAATAATAAAGCGCTTATTTGACAACAAATACCTATTTTTACTAATGTTTATATAATCGATTTTAATTTGCCAAAAATTTCAAAAAATTATACTTAGAATTACTAGAATTGACAAGGAACTCTCAAATGTTGTTTATAAATAATAATGAAAGGATATTATCATTTAAAAATTTCGATAATTTATGTCTTTAAGCAATAAAAAATTCTAATTTTGGAAAAATATTTGTCTATTTTAGAATTGATTGTAACGCTATAATTAATGCAAAAATAATCAAAATGCAAACAAGCTTTTTTGTAAAATTATTACCTGATATTTAATACATAACAATAAAAACCGCATGCATTAAAATGTAAACTGTAAAAACTCGTGCAATGATCCAAAATTCTTTAATTCAAATAATGCAAAAAATTTTGATGAAAAAATATACAAAAACAATAAAATTTGAAAAACTATCGTTGTACCTGGAGCGGTCATGTTTAAATTTAAGATTATATTTTTAAAATAATTTCTGAAATAAGGTTAGCGCTATATAATATCAAAGAACTATTTTAAAGAAAATTGGAATACCCGCAATATAAGACGAGGCCATTTTTTCATCCGAAGATTTAAAATGTACAATGAAGTATATTCTTTTAATTCGTTGTTTATATATATATATATATATATAACAGAAAAGAAATAAATTATTCAATAGTAGTATTTATAATTAAAATTCTTATCATATCTGACTTAAAAGCGTTTTTATATTTTTTTGTTTTTTAATTAGATAAAAAAACTTTGCTATGAAAATGTTATTTTATCATATACACGCGCATGAAAAAATAAAAATAAACCATGTTGCGTCAATTAAATTTTTCTAACTTAAAAAATGTCGTATCTATAACATTATTTTAAATATAAATTATATATTAATATGTAATACTATTTTTAAATTCGTAAAATAATAAGATTTGAATCCTATATAAAAAATTGTAAGTTTAAAATTGTTGTGTTTTATATTGTATTTTTTCCATTGGTATAACATTAATATCTTAATTGTATTTAATAAAAAATTATTATGAAATCAAAAATTAAATATGAAATGTTGTGCTATTCAAAGATAATTATGAATTAAAAACTTATTTTATTGAAGACTTGCTTTTAATCACCATAATTTAATTTGATTCAGGTTTCTCATTTTGTGACAGTTAGAACAAAAGGAAAAATCTGTTTATAAATAGACTAAATAGTACTTTAACAAATTTACTTCTAAAAATTAGAATTTTTTAGTTATAGAAAAGGTTATTAAATAAAAAAAGATCCTTTTAAAAAAAATTTTCGTTTCAAGTTTATGCTAAAACACCCAATATAAACATAATTAGAATGATTAAATACTCAAAATATAAACGCCTCGTATACGAAAACTAACTTCAACAGAAAAAAACAGTTTTTTTCTTCTTAAAATCCAGTTGAATATTTTTGTCAAATTCAAAAAAAGACCCATAAATGGCACTTAAAATTTTTTATAACTTAATAATGTCTAAAAGTGTGTATTTTTTTTACTAAATTCAGCAATTTAACTATTAATAATCAATTCTTAAATGTTTAATATTATTCTAATTTCTTTGTGTATCTTGCCAGCATCTATAGATTGTGAAATCAACGTGTAAATATATTTTGTATATTATATTTAAATTTTTAAATGCAAATGCAAATGCAATTTTTAGCAATATTATACAATTATATAATATAAATTTTTGAAAAAAATATTTTACTTCTATATCTTACCTGTATTCGGTTCGTTGTGACAAAATTAAAAAGTAAAAAAGGAGAGTAAAAATATGTTTTACGAAGAAAAATGAAAAAAATTAAACATATAGATTATAACAATAATCTGTTGTTGTAGTCGAGATGCCTTTAGTTGATTATGAATATTCATATAGTCATATTACACGTATTTGCTCGCATCTCGATACAATCGTTCTTTAAGAGTCATTTATGAAGCGTAAAAAACACATTCATTTAAATGATTTCAATATTTGTTTTCGCTATTTCTTTCTTTAATTCAGTAAATTCTTTAAAGAATGAATTTTGTATACTCTTTACTAAAATAGCTCTTGTTCAGTACTCTATGTATTTTAGTAGTCTAAATATATTTTTTCAGATTGTTGGATGAGCATCTTGGCTTAAGAAAACAAAAAAATGAAAAAAACTATTTTTTTTTGTATGATTTCTTGGTACCAAAATTTTTTTTTATGTGTATAATGATTTAATTTCATTTATAATTTAGTTGATCAATTTGTTTTTAAAATATGTAATAGTATTACATATATCGCTAGTTACATTTTCTTGATTTCAAAACAGTTTTACTTTTATGTTATTTAAATGTATAATGCTTTTTTATAAAAATTAATTTTTTTATTGATCGAGAAACCAACAAATTTTTTATACATACTAGATTGTAGATATCAAAAATTTGCAATTTTTCTTAAAAATATGTTGTGTTATATTTGTAAATAATTTGTAAAAAATGTTTTACACTATATTTTTTTAATAGTATTGTTATTTTTTTTATTCAATGCAATCTTTGCCTGTATAAAATACTTTGGGTCTCAATGATTATGCATTGAATGTTTTTTTGAGCTGAAAAAAGTTTGACGCATACACACGAAGATTAATACTCACATAAATTTTTCATACAATAAACAAACTCTGAGGTCGTAATGGACCGGATCATTTGGACTTCAATCACTTTTTTGCATTATAAACCACAATAAAAAACTTTCTTTCTTTAGGATGAGTTTTTAAAAATGCAAATCATTCTATTTAGATATTTTTAATCTCCTAAAATTGTATAGATAATTTTATTATCAACCCTCAACTACAATGAACAACAATATAATATAAAAAACCAGTACAGATTACGAATTTTGTAGGTAAATATTGATTAATTTATCTAAAAAATGCAACCTTTGAAAAAAATTATAATCTTCTCTTTAATTATTTCATTAGCATTTATATTTGGAATTCATTCTAAAACAACATTATAATAAATTACAGAATTCTTTAAACCGAGAATCCCCTTTACTCTATTAAAAAAATTACTAGACTGCATTCGAAATGATATTTTTACAGAGCTTTTATTGTATAAACTTTACTATAGAAAGCACATTATAGCTTGAACAGTTTTTGAGAACTACATGACCAAAAGAAAACAGGCTAAATGGTATTGAATATTACTAAATAAACTTTTATAATGTGCCTTACAATATGAAATACATTTTGTATATGTTAACAAAAAACTAATAAATCCAAAACAAGTAAAGCATATCTGCATATGAAAAAAAATGCTTAAGAAATAAAAATATATTGTTTTATCACAATTTAAGATAAGAATAGTATCCTAAAAATTCTTTATGAACATTTTTTTGTTTTAATATATACTATTATTAGTTTTTTTATTAAACTCGAAGGATAAACTCGATTTGTTAATACTTTATAAAAAAAAAGAATACACAAAAATGAAGCGTATATATTAATTTGATTTTATTTAACGAGAATAAATTAGAAAATATGAAATAAATGATAATAGTAAAATAGAAAATTACCATTATTCTAATAATTGACTGTAGAATTTACAAGAAAATAGATACAAGACAAATAAAAAAAATAAAGATAATTTTTAAGTGTTAATTTCAACCAATGATAGCAAACTACAATAAATTAAATATTAATATTTCTTATTTTTTTTTAATTATGCTGTATATATCTAATTTTTTTAACATTTAGTGATGGATATATTAATATTCATTTCGACATTAACGTCTCATTTATAACAGTATAGAGGAAAAAAAATATATAAATAAACTAGTTTGATATTGTCATTTATTTGCATACATGTTTATATTTTTACTATACAAGTAGTATATTTCAATTACAATTTGTCAGTATGTTGACTGTTTATTTTAGAATACTTAATTGCCAATCATTTTGATTGATAGTTGCCTGTTTAAGGTGATTAAATTTTCGTTTGATGGTGGAAAAGAAGAATAGGAAGTCGAATAAATTTGCTGAAGTTATGCCTTCCAACATTTAGACTGAACACAAGAAATATTTTATTTTTTATTGTTAAGTCGATTTTGGATCGAATTCGATGTAACAAAAAACTACAAATTATTAAATTCACCTTGGTTTTTTTCTTGATATCGATCTTTTAAAACAATGCAATTACCTTTATTTTGCTGAATGTTTGTCGATTCACTAAAAAGTCGCACCTCGATGTAAAATGCACGTATTTTTGTGTTATAATCTTGTAAGAAATTATATTATATCTAAAAAATTCATGAAGTAGTATGGCACAATATTCATAGAAAAATAAAACAAAAACAAAAAACCTGTTATTTATTGACAAAAATCAAGTATTTACATAATACGTAATAAAGTTTTTGGATTTAACATCTTTGCAAATTGTAACATCAGATTTAGAATTTATTGAGTTTATGGGAAAAAATTACTATCAATTTTTAAAAATTTTACAAACATCAAAAAATTTCAATTGAATGGTGGATATTTTTTCTTCTTTTAAAATTTTCGGCAGATCAGAAACAGATGCAGTTATATCTACATGAGAGAATTTTTCATGACAAGTTTGAACTTTAGTTATTTCACAAGTATCGATACATACAGTTTTACCAATTACTTTAACATCAAATACCAGGTCATTTAAAAAACTATTTATTGAAAAAGCATGGTCTTTTAAAATTTTTGTATTTTCGGCAATTTTTTGAATATGCCGCTCAGACTCATATTCTGTAATATCTTCATATATATATAATTTTTCAATCAAAACATTATAATTATTAATAATAAAAAGAAACTGGAACTCGACTTTATATTCATTTTCCCTTACCATTTCAAATAAAGGCTTAAGGAAATCTATTAAAGATTCTTCTGCAGTATATCCCATGGCCAATGTAGTTGAGGAACCCCACAAACTTATTTCGTTATAAATTTCAACCATTTTCTTGTATTCCTTATATACGCAACTAAATTCTTTTTTATATTCAATTAAAGCATCATAAAGCTTTTTGCGATTTTTTTGATCTTTATTTCTTTGATTGATTTTTGCGAACTCATAAAGACTGTCAACTAAAAATATGTTCTCTTTTATAATTGTATGTGGTGTGTTTTCTTGATATATTTCAAAACTTCTTATTATTAATTTCCATGTGCTTATAAAATATTCAGAGAACAAGACAATCGTATTTTTGATATAAATTATAGAAACACCTTTGATTGTGATCTCTTCTAGATTTACATTATTTAAATGATGTGTTACCAATGCTAACGTATCATATTTTTCGATAAAATTGCATATAATTAATTTCGAGGATCTTTCTTTCGCATAACGATACAGCTTGCAAAAACCTTCAATATTATCCATTAACATATCAATTACTGAAACAAATAATTGATCATCAATGTTTTTTAGGTTTACATCTTTTGAAATTGCATACCTATTTCCTTCAGTTGTGCTTTTAACCATATTTACCATACTTTTAAAGATACCGAAGCAGGAGAAAACTGGCTCGATATCAAATCTAACATAAAATCTTGTATTCATAGGATTTTCAGATATTTTTTTTCCAATTTTATCGAAAAAAACACTGTATTTATATTCCTCATATCCGGAAACAAAATCCCAAGTTATCGGTTCGCGCTTGTCGCCACATTCGTGTTTATACCATTTTGTATAATCAAAAAAATTAAGAATTTCAAAAATATCTAATTTTAAGTATTCTGAAAGATCATTAATGACTCGTTTTGATAATTCATATAGCTTCGGTTCATACCATTTTTTGTTATTTTCTAAATCATCATAAAATTCTTCCATCATAATCATGTAATTAGAACCAATATATTTATAGCTATGAAAATAAATTGAAGGATTTTTAGAAACTATTTCAGATATGTTATTACTTGTAAATATGCTAAATTCATCAAATTTTAAGTTTAATGTCATTTTTCTATATTTGAGAATTGCATTGAATTGATCAAGCACAGCTCTTTTATAGAGGGCTCTGTAAAACTCGTTTAAAGGTCTAAAAGCATTCTTTTTAGTTTCTGTGTTTTCTTTTGACTTATTTCGTTCTAAAATTAATGCTCTTTCCAAATATAATGAATTGAAATTACGAATAAAACGGTCTTGCCTTAAATTTACAGAATATTCACGCGTTAAATTTGTGGCAACAATATATTTTTCTTGCGTTTTAAAATCGTAGCTCGATTTTGTATACTTTAACAAAAACCCAAAAATTACAACGACACGTACCAAGAGAACCTTCATTTTATCAAATTATATAACCTTGTATTTATATATTGAATCTTTTTAAACCAATTTGCATTTAATAATAAGCAATGATCAAATAGTTTTTTAAATTACATGTAATATAATTTTACATTTATATTAAATATCCCTATATGTCTTTATCTAATTATGGATATCAGATGTTTTGATGGGTATTAATTTCCCGTTAAAATAATGAAGAATGATATAATAAAGTGTTATTGAAGTCATTTATGATGTCAATTAGTCATTGAGCTCGTACTAGATGAAAAATATTATTTTTAAAAACATTTTCTTACCAAAAAACGAAGAAAATATACACACAAACAAGTAAAAGAGTTTCTTCTTTCATAGGTTTCTTGAATAAATTTATTGGGATATACCAATTAAAAAAAACAAAACTAATTTTTTTTTTAATATTTTAAAATTCTTGCAATAAAAATTGTATTTAACAAGTATTGTTAATGTGATTAGTTATATTATTATTTTTACGATTTTTTTAGTTCCAATACCATTGCAAAAACAAATTTATTTATTTTATTAGATGTATCTTATAATCAAACAGCGGTTAATTAATAAAAAAATATTCAAAAAATTCAAATTTCGCCTTTTTAATACGTGTTGAATTTTACACTTACTCATAAATTTTCAATTTTTAAATTCATGAATTGTTTAATAGGCGCTTTAATTGATTGTGGTATGAATAGCAATATAAAAACTTAAACATTTTTTTGAAAAAATATTGAAATACTTTTAAGTTATATTTTATTGATGGAAATATTATATTAATTACATTTTTACAATCTTTATGCGTTTTCCGAAAATATGCTTAAAAATTGAAATACATGCAATAAAAAAGTAAAGGATTGTTTATGAATGTTTTTCCTAAACCTAAATGTAACGCATGTAAATTATGTATATTAACATATATTTTTTTGAATATAAATAGATATAAAAGCAAAACTTTTTTCACAAACAATTCAATCGTTGTGTAATTTTATAATTGAAAAAAATTTATTGCATTTATACAATCTAAAACATCGTAAAATACGCCAATCCAATATATCTGTTTCTAAAATAATAGTTATATCATATTTAGTTATAAAAAGAATTTTTTTTGTTTTTTTTGTACTGCCTTTGCTTAATTTCATTACACCAGGAAAATGATATTAATGGAAAGATAATCTTTATTATTTATTTAAACAATGAATAGTATTAGTGTATAAATAAGATTATAAAATATATTTTTGTTTTTTGTACCTAGATAAATTTTAATATCGGCTATCAATTTATTTGGTATTATTACAAAATTTATTTTTAATATTATTGTTATAATGTTTCTAATATTTAAGTTATTACCTTAAAACATATTTATTGAGTTTTTATCATCTTTTTTTTTAAATTTCAACAGCTTTAAGTGTTTTTTTATATATGTAAGAAATCACCAATTTAATTATTAAATCATTTTATTTGAGTTTTATGGATTTGATTTACTAAATAAAAAAATTAAAACTTTATTAATTCGACTTCAAGATTATTAATTATTATAATATATCAAGCAAATTCAATTAAAAACCAATTAACTTTGATATCGAAAACAATCGATACTTATTTTTTAAAAATAATGGTATTATTGGGAGGTTTTTAGTTAACTACGAATCATGTAACTATTTCAATTTTGAAAAAAAAATAAAATTTAAATCATTAGATCCAATATGAAAAAATATCGTGGATAGCTATCATCATTCGGAATTGGATTTTTTGGCTTATTATTGATCCTTTTAACCATCAATTTGCACTTTTATGCCATTTTCTTTTTCAAAATACCTTTTTTATGCAATTATAACAATATCTGTTTTGTGATCATTAAATTGTACTATTTGTTGTAAAATAAATGTTAAATCCACCCAAATACAACAAATCTTTATTTTGTACTAAAAAAAAGCTTCATATTAAGCAGGTTCATGTTTCGACAAAACTTATATTAAAAAATATATTATGATTCAATATCCAATTTTTTACTATAAAATTAAAAAAAAATTATCCGTTAAAAATTTGTTGCAGGTGTGCTTTTAAAAAATAAATATATACTTTATCACGTTATTATGAACTTCTAATATTTCTAAATTATTACGTGATGATACTTAAGTAAAAGGTGCTTTACCGGGGTTTTGAACATCAATTCCTTAGTTAAATACCCTATATATTGCAAGTAAAATCATTGATGCTGCCTTATCAACAGCTTAAAAAATTATGTAAAAGATGTAATAATACCGATATGAATAATAAAGCAATAGGTAGATATTGATATTTTTTACCATTAAGATTCTGGTTATGTAAAGCCTATAATAAGAAAAAATCATAATACCAGATCAATATTGTAATTTTTTGTTTTTTCACCGTTCTACTTTTTTCCTAATTGATTATGGGGACTAAATGTATATTGAAATTTTGAGATCATATATAACAAATTATTGTAAGTACTTTTTGTTTATTTATACAATTATTCTATAAATTTGGTGAGTGTTTTATCACATAAAAATATTCCGTAATCGGTAAATAAATTATCTTTTCTATTAATTATGTGTAATTTCTACTAAAAACATTTATATATATTTTATTTTTGATAAGATTTGTTTTTAACATGTAGAAACATGCGGAATACTAAATCTTTGTCTTTTCGATTATTTTTAAATCGATTTATATAGTTTTAATGAAAAGGATAAAAAAATATTCTAGTGTATTAAGAAAGTGAAATTTATTATTTAAACGCATTTTACTTGAATTTTTTTGATTATATGTAGAGTTTATGATATTTAGATTTAAAGATACCGAGGTTTGTGTTTTGATGATTCTAGATAAAAAAATAAATATCTTATACAAAAAATCTAAAAAAATATTATAATTTAATGCGTTTTTATAATCTTTTCTTATTGTTTAAGATCGTTTACACTTTTACAAAACACTGGTACCTCATACACTTGATTTTTCTTCTGCAATCATAGTTATCAATTTTTTTATAGTTTACATATCCATGTTTTTGTATGTAAATGTTATTAAATCTTTAATTCACAAACGAATCTTTCAAAAGATGTGCATTATGATCTTTTTTTTTCTAAAACATTTCTATTTAGTCTTACATCCCAAAAAATATTAAAGTCATTTTCTCAGGTATATTTTTAGTCATTTAAGTACATTAAAGATTTAGAAAATAGTATAGCAGATGTGAAAAAACATTTTTTTAATAGAATTCAGAATAAAAAATGTTTGTTGAAATCATTTCTTTCGTTCTTTTTACTTAAACAGTATTTCCTAATAGATCATTATTGCTTAAAGTTTTTCGAGTTAGGGCACAATGATCAATGTATTTCTTTGTTATTTTTAAAGCGCATGGTTATTATAAAGCTCCGCTATATATAGGAAACCTATCTTAACATGCGACACCGCATTTCAATATAAACCAATGTTTAATATTTATTTTAAAAAATACATATCAACCTTTAACAACTAATTTTATAATAATTATTACCTCATAGATAATCTGAAATTCTAAAAAAATGTCAAGTCATTCGATAACGAATGACAGGATACAGCACCAGTTATTGGTGTCTACAAAGAACCAATTGATAAATCATATGATATGTTTACGCATATCGAAGTTTCTTTTGTTTACATATACAGCAATACTGTTCGTTTATACACACAAAACAAAGAGAAAATTCTATAATTAAGCTCTATTTATTTTTTATATAGCGAAAAAATGTTTTTTGGTTCTAATTTATCATTTTTAACAGAAAAAATAATGCGTTTAAGCTTTAAATTTAAAATAACACTTAAAAACGTTTTTTTGTAAAATTTTACTCAATTTTTATAAAATATAATGTTAAATTGCAAAAATAATCACATTTTTAAAAAACTAAAAAAACAGAAATTAGATAATTTTGCGAAACCTCAAATAGAATTTCCAAGACATTCGCTTAAAAAAGTGTCCTACGGGAGATAATTAGGTTCAACATTTAATTAAATTACTTTTAGTTTTATATGAGGACAAAAATTTATTAAAACCTATATAGTTATATTATAAATATTTAATACAATAATTCAATTAGCGTTATTTCAACAAATAAATGATATTATATCATTAAAATCAATAAATTAAAACGTAATTCTTTGCTATAGAACATAGTTATTGGTATAAAAAATCTAAAAAAAATCTTCTATATCTAAGAGATATCTTGTCTGATAAAATATTATGTGATTAAAAGGATTTTTAAATTGTTGTGATTTCTTCAATAATTATAATCAACACATAAAACGGTATTTTTTTATGTTATAGTGTTATTTTAGCATGTAATTTCTAAACGGTAGTTTTTTTTATTAATTTTTTTCCAGCGCAAAAATGAAACAAAGGCATTTTTGCGTATTTTTTTTGTTTCTAAACTATTATAAGTATGCAAAAATGCGGTGCCTGTGAATAAAGTTTTTGTTGCGAATTATTTTTCATGCGATGAAATAATATTTAAATATTTATTTTTGAGCAAATTATACATAAAATGATATTTTTAGACTTGTTTTTAATACAAGGGTTAGAAGAATTTTTCATATTAAATTGATAATTATCTTATAAATCTTATTATAACTTAAGAATAACCATTTAATTTTGTTTTAACATATTTAGAAACCTTTTATATTCTTTTAAAACAACGAAAAGAATGCGATAACTGTTTATCTAGAATAGAAAAAATTAATCAATATGTTTTATAAAAAACAAATAGATTTCATTGGTTACTTATGCAACAATAAATCATAATTCTGCTACTATTTTTGTCATATTAAAGACTATAAGCATCGTAATTGAATCAATTGGAGTGAACACGTGTCAGAAGCAAAATAATAAAGACACATAGAAATTTACTAAATTGTAAAATATATTAAAACCAAATAATAGTAAAAAAATCTGTCATTTTTTACAATGAACACATTTGTACATAAAAATACATATTTAGACTATATATGAGACCTTATCAATCAAGAAAATAAAATTCTTTGTCGATTTCTTTAATAGAACTTTTTTAAAGGTAGCAAGTTGATGTAAGACGTTATCTACGCACATCTGTACAAAAGTACATCAGTACAAAAGTTATATTAAAAAATTTCATAAATAATTAAAATATTTGTAATAAGCTTTATATTGTCTTCAAACAGTTTTTTTAGATGAAAATATGTTTTTTTCGATTCTTTAAATAATGAAGAAATATTGTAATCTTCACGATTTTTTTTCATAGTTTAAGTGTATGATAGTAGGCAATAGTGATTTCTAACAAAAAATGTACAACAGTTATATTGAACATATTAAATCTCCTTATAACTGCTACAGAGAAAATAATATTTTTTAAATTTATTAATTATCTGTTGTATTTGTGATTGTTGTGTTCTTTGTTTAGAACACAACTCTAGTGTTAGTCCAAGACGAAAGTTAAAAATGTGGAAACATTAATTACCACAATTAATAATTTAATAAATTCTTCGTTTTAAGTAAATACGTTCCTTAAAAAAAATACAAAAAAATAAAAACTGTTTACTTAATGTATACAAGTATAACAAGAAATTAACAATGTCACAAATATAAACCTTAGGTTTATGCCAACAGGTTCAATGTAAGGGTAAGGCAGTTTAGAACATGTGAAAGTAGTAAAAAATACCCATCACTATTCGTTGTTTGAAGAATACTTCAAGAAAGGCCGCATTTCAATGTTCCACCACAATGATATTTGTAGTTTGATCAATTTTATGATCAAAATTGATGAATTTTTAATGATTACGGATACAAAAGGTTGGGAAGTGCAGTAGTACCAGAAGAAGATAAAGAAACATGTTTGTTTAACGATTTCTTAGCACACATAATTTATTTACTAAGTGGCTATAAATAGCCAACATGAAACATAACTGTTTCACTGTATCCGTTTCGGACCAATTAAAAACTGTTGTTTACTTCAAAATATTATCTGCAACAAACCTGTCTGTATCAGGTGTTTTATAAGATATGGATGTTTTAAAATCCAGCACAAAACTTATCAAAATTTAAAAAAAGATAAATTGTTTGATTTTCGCTTGTTTTGATTAAAATTTTTTTGTTCATTGCCATACTCACTAAGATACCTATGTGAGTGGGGTAAAAAAATTGCATAAAGAGAAAGAGTTTGTGATTGTTGCAAATTTATTGAAGGGGTTATATTGCCGAGGTGATTCCAGCGGCTTTCTGTCGTCCTCAATTCTACACACTGCGAAATTTCTTCTCCTGCATTAGCTCAGTGTGTTTCACATTGCACAACTATTTATACTTTAGATTGATCTAGGATCACCAATTAAAATTACATTTAATTGTAATTATTATATTTTAGTTTGTTATAATTTTTTATAAAGCAAATTACATTATTTAGTTGACGTGTTAAGATTTAAATAAATATGTAAATATTATTTAGTTAAAATGTAACAATTATATGTAATTTATATCAGAATAGTTTAATAATATTATTTAAGAATTTTGAGATCACTGGGGAAGATAATCATTAAATGTGGTTTACCACACTCATACTTGCTCAAAACTGTGCTTAAATGAAGCCTTGAAAATAAATTGAACGATAAAATGTGATTTATATTTTTTACCACATCAAGCAATAGATAGAAATCGGATAGTTCGCAAGGTTTAGCCATATTATTCAACCTTGATCAATTATATTTTTTAATTAGAAATTCATATTTTAAACAAAAGAAATGCTTTTTACTAAAATATTGGGTGTAAAAAATTTTTTGTTTTCTTGATTTTTAACCATTATAAAGGAATCGCTATCACTTGTTTCTTTACCATTTCGACCAAAAGAAGCATCAAAAAATATATTTATAGCGCATAATTAATGAGAATATTAAAGCGATTATATGATTATTTCAAAAAAAACATTTAAACAAAATAAAAAAAACAGTGTCTGGTTATAAGATTCACTTGAAGATTTTTTTTCATAAATCACAGATAAAAAAAAATATAAATGTACATTGTATTGTTGACCAAATATTGCTAAAGTTTTTTAAACAATAGAATAATTGTGATTTAAAGATTTTTTCATTGATTTCAATTTATTTACTAAGGTATATTTATACCACTTATGATATATACCTACTAAGTGTTTAAAAAATGTTTTATAAAATTAAAAGCATTGTATCTAATATCATTCTTACTAATTTAATAGTGTCTCAGTTTTAGTATAAAATTTCATTTAACCATTTATCATAATGCTTTAAAAAAGAGAAGCCGCATAAAGAAGGGATTTATGAAACCTTTTATCAACATATTGAATTATCTATATTGAATATGTTTAGAATTTATTGCTTTTTTCCTAACTGCATATTTTTAAAATGTGATTTTTGTCTTAAAATTTAATCTTTAGATGCAAAATAAATTGAAATATTAATTCTTTTAAGTGCACAAAACTTCTAATAAAATGAAGATGATATCGCTAGTCAAATTGTAAATTCTAAATAGAATATTATGTTTAGCGCAAAGAATAAAAATATAATAAATCAACATTTATTAGCCTTATGATGCAATAAACTTATATTTTTTACATTTTATATCACAATATAAAAAAAAAATTGCTTGAAAAAAATTTTTTTGTTTTGATTTTGTTCATAAAATGCCGACTACACGCTTAATATAGAATCTGAATACCACAAGGCATACACATTAATTAAACTAATACAGTAGTTAAATATATAAAATAGTTCTTTTCGTATATCACACATAGAATTGTGAATTTTGTAAGATTTTCATATATTTAATTATAAAATAAATTCTTAACACAGAAATAATACGACTTAAATTAATTTAAAACAAGCTAAAAATTTGGATAATTGTAACAAATAAATTATATAAAGTGACAGAATTAGCGATATATAAAAAATTATGTTAAAAAAACATATGAACTGTACGCTATTCACATTGATTAGTAAGTCATTTAAGGTTTTTCTTGCTTTTTGGGTCACAAATAGTTTAATTTATATCATTGAATCTTCGAATAAGGAATATTTTTCTATTTATAGTTCTTATACATATTTTTGTTTTAGTAATCATATTCTTAGCATTATATAACAAATAATTTTTTTTACAATAAAGAAGAACTTCTTGTAAGTTTTTTTTTCATAAAAAAAAGATTTCTAAAACCCCGGAAACACCAAAAATATGAAAAACAGTAGTTTTTTCAAATATACATGCCAATATATTATTCAATTTAGGTAAAGCTTTATATACTATGATTTTATATATAGACCCTAGGTAAAAATAGCACCTAAAAAATTTCAAAATGTTTTTTCCATTAATTGTGTATTTTTTAGCGCAAATAGAATTAAATATAATTAAAACTTTAAGTACAAATAGACGCTTCAAATTTCTTTTTTATATTCTACATTGCATTGATATGGATTAAACAATTTATATATTTTTTTATTTAATTTATTTTTGCATTAAAATATTTCTGTATCACAATTTTTTTTATTTCATATTTTTTATATTCTTATTACTGTAAATTTACTATTTCTTATTATTTTCTAACAATTATTTTTACATATTATTAAATAAAAATGCAAAAAATAAGCGTTATAATTTTCATACTCAGCAGGTTTCTTGGATGCGTAGTGCAAATAGAGGTAATAAAGCGAAAAAACAAGATAGAAAAATTTTTATGAGTGTTTTTTTCTGCATTCATATGATTAAGTGATCAAATTGCAGATATTGTGTAATTTTTTTAATTTCTTCTTATTTATTATTTTTTTATATAAAATCTACGCCTTTTTTAGCATTTTGCCAAGATTTGAGTTTTTGTGCAAATGATTAATTATGAATTATAATATAATGTGATGTGAGTTATCTAATACAATAGTAAATTCAGTTTAGAATGACAGTCATAATCAAAACGAAATGAATATGATGTAATTTGTTTTTGATATGCAATATTATGCAACTTTTTGTACTATTTTGCTATGAAATCAGAGTTTTCATTAATTTGCGAAACCTTATTAATTTTGTAAAGCGTTTAAAAAAATTTTCTTATATTTTTTTTTCATAGCAAAAAAATATTGATAATCCAAGACATATACAGTAAATTGATTTAAGGTAGCTATTAAAAGACATGATACAGCAACTACTGATACTACCTTGTAATGGTGAATACGTGGTAAAAATATACCATTTAATCAATTTTCTTCATGGTATTTTTACGATGTTTTGACTGAATAGCAATCGGTCAGCATGATAAATTAAATAATAAATTTTATTATGTATATTACGCTTTATATGCATATATTTAATATTTGAATACAAATTTAGTCAGTATTTATTATTAAAATAGCATATTGATATTAAAAAAGCAATTTGCGATAGATTAAAGTCACTTAAATAAAATTTTACAACTTTTTTTTAAATATCATAAATCATAATTCAAAAAAGCCCATGTCAACTGAATTAATATCGAATGGTTTTATTTTACATAACGCCTTATATATTATTAAACCATTAATGAGGGCTAAGATATCTGAAGCATATATCTGTTTTTGAAGACTTTCTTGTTCAAAGTTTTACATATTTTTAAATGTATACAAGTGTAGTAAAATACATTCAGTTGGCGAAGTTAATACATGAATTTAAACTCGCTTATCTAATTGTCTTTATTATCACCTAAATTTACCTTCAACACAAGTATTTAAAAAATGTAACTTAATTATTATATAACGATGCCAAAATTTTTTAATGAGAAAGAGATAATAGGGATCCGATTCGAAAACATCTAATAAAAGTTTTTATAACTAATTCTTTTTATAATTCTATTTTATCAAACAACTCTCTTCATTTGCCTTCATTCGCAAACTCACTGTTTCGGGTGGGATATTTCTTTAAACATCAAAAATTGTTTTTGTAAAAATTAGGTGCATATAGTTACTCTTGTTTGGTTTCGTTTTTTTACAATAATGATTTCGAGACAACAAGACATCAAAATGTTTTTTTTATTTCCAGGGTTTATCCAAAAGCAAATACTTCCTTAAATTAAAGAAAAAAAATATAGCGCACTATAGACAATCAGGCATGAAAACGAATGTTGACAAAAAAGTTTACATCAAATTATATCCTTAAATTTTCTAGCTATATTTCTTCGGGATATCAAAATATTATTGTAAAATTTCTCTAAGAAAACCTAAATGTAGAAAATATACGATCAGATTATATTCAAAATATTTATATTATGAAAATTTTCTTGAAAAAATTTCTTAAACTTCAATTTAGGTAGTTAAAGTATAGCGTATTATGAGATTAAAATTATTATCCACCATATATACGCACTCTTTTAGACTAAGTTAATGAGAAAGCTGCAAAGGTGCTAAAAATATATTTTTTTTGTATTTTTATTTCATTTTTGATTGGATTCTTAATGCATTCAAAGTAAAAATTAAAAATATTTTTTAAGTGTAGAAGATCGATACTATTATCCTATAAAAAATACATAAAAATTCAAATATTCTCATATTTGCTTTTTTGTTACAAACAAATTTACAAAATAACTTATTTTGCACATTGAAGTATCACTATCGTATTTTCAAAATTATTAAATTTGTTATACTTTGTGTTGCTAAGTTTGTATTTCAAATTTATGCCAATATCAATATAATTGACTAATTTTTTTAGATTAAAATTATTCTGATTATTATATATACAATTTTATATGCAAATTTAATATAGGATTGATTTTTTAATTTTAATTTTAACTATTTATAGTATTTTAAATAATTAAATTTGATTCAAAAAAGTGGAATTATATGCATTGATATAACCAGATAAATAAAGAATATTTAGGAACATAGGAAATTTGTTAACATTAATGTATTTACATATCCGATCGTCTTCTACCAGCTCAATTTGCTCTAATTTTATCGATGACAGAATTCATAACAACACTTTAATTTTTTTCGTAAAAAAACACGGGAATAATGGTAATTTTATTTTTAAATTATTGTTTTGCTGTCAAAGGTACTAGATTTTAGCGATAAATATAGAATATAAACTTTAAAAGATAAAATAAATAGCATCAATCTATTATACTCATTCATATTGAAGACAATATTATTTCATATCTTGATTATAGACATAAACTTTGATTAGAATCGAAAAATCTTTCAAATATTTAAATTTTTTAAAATAAAAATATTTTTTGTGTTATAAATTTTATTAATAAAAATGCAAGTTATAATATTTAAATATTAAATATATATCAAATTTTTAAACATTAATATGATTAACGTTATGAGCACAAAAACATCATCATCGAAGTATTTTACTAAGTACTATTTTCTAATTTTTTGTGTTTTTTTATGAAAAATTTTGGGGTGTAAATCTTTAAGATTATTTGTAGATTTTTATTATGAAAATTTTATTCTATAGAAAATTTTTGTTAATTTTATTTTTTTACGAAATTTTTAAAAATTTTTTATATTTATCGAATAATTTACTATTAAGAGATCAATATAAACATCAACTAGAATATATAAGTGAATGTAGTTGTTATATGGGTGATTAGGGTTTTAAAAAATATTTTTTCAAAAAGAATTTATGGGAAAAAGTAGGTTTTGATGATTTATTTGTATTTTTTTACATTCTTAAAAGGCATACTTGCTCGCATTCCAATATATTTATAGAATCAACAATTTATTCGATTAATTAAATTATTAAATTACCCACTAATAAAATTTTTTTGATCAACGTCATCGGGATCTTTAACTAAATACATGCTTACTGTAAAAAACCACTATCAAAACTAATAAAATATTTTATCAGCAAAAAATGTTAATTCATCATTTAACAAGTTTATCACTTTTATATCTAATCAAAAAATTTGTTATTATAATGTTTTCACAAACAAATGATATTGATTTAACTCTTATAAACAAGAAGTATAAAAAAAAACAATTTCACAATATATTAATACAATCTCCTATAAAAAAACCAATGGAATTAGAAAATTTTAACAAAAAATAATATTTCATTTACACTTATAGCATACATTTTATATTTGCTATTTTGATTTGATTTTCATTTTCATTTTATTGTCAATATTCTTTATTAATTATTTAATTAATCAATTTCAAAATAAATTAATTTTCAATTTCTAAATCAAAGAACAAAATAGTATCATTGAAAATTTGTTAAATAATCAGAAAAAGAAAAAAAAATGAATCGGGGGAAAAGTTGGTGAAAGTTATTCAAAGCAAATTTAAAAGGATATTATCGTAAAAACAAATCAATAAACATATTTATCTTATTGATTCACGATTTATTAAATTTAATTGATTCTGATATTCAATCAATAAATAATCAATTAAATTTAGATGATTAGTTTATGTTGATTAATTAAACAAATAATAATTATATTAATTTAGAAACATAAGTTTCACTTTAGTTGTAATGAGTATAAATACTCACATTTAATTATTCAATGTCAAGATGAATAATTTATTAAATAAATCAAAAACTAAAAATATTTATTTGAATTATATGAGATATCAATCTCATTATCTTGACCACGACAGATATATCTATCGATTATGTAAAATAAATGCTTTAACGTGGATTTTATGATAAAGAAAATGAGATTGATATTTCATATAATTCAAATAATTTTTTGGGTTATAGATTGCTCATATTAAATTTGTCACATTGACCTTGAATAATTAAATGTGAGTATTTATACTTATAGCTACTAAAGTGAAACTTATGGCACTAAATTTTACTTATTATTATTATTTGTCTAATTATTTAATTAAAGTAATAATTTCTACTTAATAGATTATTTTTTAATTACTTAACGGAATCACAAAAAGCAAATACATCGTGAATCAATTAAATATATATGTATTTTAGGTGTTTTTCAAGATAATGTAATATAAAAATTGGCTGTATTTTTATATACTACTAAATTGTGCTTTATCATCAAAATTCTATAATAACATTCTTTTTTATATTTCGAATGATTAATTTAATATCATTTTCAGAACTCAATTAAATTATCATGTAATTAACAATAAGTTTTTAATGCCACAATCAATTGTTTAATATCAAATTAAGAACGAAAATAAAAAATTTAATAATTATTTCCTATAATTTTTTAGCCATTAAACTGAGTTTACGTTATTTAAAATAAAATTGACGATATCTTATATAATATAAATCGAATAAAGATTTTGAAATCCTATTTGTATATATACTAAGGGTTTTATGATAATTTTTTTTATATAGTCAAAGATATATTACTATTATTTTAAGAATATTTGTTTTGTTAATTTTGAAGAAATTTGGCATCTGATATAAATTAAAAATTCTTAATATATAAACAATTTTATTCTGTAAAATAAAATGTTTTTAATAATGATTGAAAAAGGTTGGTAAAACTTCTGTATTTTCAAAAAAAACTATATTTTTTTTGCATTTTTTTAGTATAAAAATGCATCAGCAACGAAAAATTTTTATTTATACTCATTAAATTTGGATTGTATTGAGGATACCGATCTATATATCTTCAATAAAAATTTTTTAAATATCATAAAAAAATATAAAAAATTTGTAAATCAATTTTTTAGACAAAATAATTATTAATTAATATAATAAATATTCTTTTTTGATCAAAACATTTATTAATTAAACCAATAAATTTTGAAAATTGTTTTTTATATTATATAAGCTAGAAACTTTAGAAAAAAAATAAAATGGCTGCCAATAAAATCCAAATTATAATTTACATCTTTTCCTTAGTAATGTGTTCGAATAAAACCATGAACAGCAAACGTAAATTACATTTCAATGTGAAACTATTATCCAGTGATGTAGATGAACAAACAATAGAGAAAACTGAATTTTTTTCAAAAAAACCAGCAGAAGAAAATGATAATATTAAAAGAAACATTTTTTATAATCCAGAGGAAGTATCAAGTAAACAAAGCGAAATTGAACTTAGTTTTTCTGATAATTTAGAGAATGAAAGTACTACAAGCTCTGATAATTCTGAATCTGAATACTTTGATTGTCAATCTGAAATATTCAGCAGCACAAAAGATTCTAGAAGTGATGAGAATTATGCACATAATAACATTTCCTTGGAAGATGACGCTTTTTATTCTGAAATCAGCACTGATAATGAGTTGGTCTTCTTTGACTGTGATTATTCAAGTTTTAATGACACAAATGATAATAGAACAGATGATAAACGCGTGAACGATATTGACTTTTTACAAGATGAAGATTTATTTGATAATATCAAAGCAAATGATGATTTAACAGAAATAAATGATAAATAATAGTCACTACAAAAAGAAGAGCGCCGTAAAAATCAATATTCAATATTTGAATTAAAATAGCTGTTTTTCACGGTAAATAATCTTTATCAAACCTAAAAATATCATTTTTTTGTGATAATATTTATTAGATGAATATAATATTTTTTAAGCAAAACTTGCCTAAAACTTTTTATATCGCACAAATGCATATATACAGTATTTTAAAATAAAATCATTTTTCGAAATAATTAGACATTAAAACCCGGAATGAATGTTTATTGATAATTTAAATTGTCGATTTACTATACTCTCTATTTAAAATTTTTATGTGTTGAAATAAAAACCATAATTTAGTCTAATTCTAGTTTGTAACTTTTTCTCATCATATTGTTTTCCTTTAATTATAAAAAAATGTTCTTGTATGACTTGAAGAAAAAATCCTTAAAATTTAAAGTGAAGTTTTAAAATACCTTAAACATATTTAAAGAAATATTCTATTGCAAAACATATATGTGTGTTTTGAATTTATCTAATTCACAACATGTTTGCATTTTTGTTCTTTTAAATTTTGTAAATATCTTTTTTTATATAAAATTGAGAAATTTTTTACATAACTGTTCGTGGATAGAGTGAAAAAAACAATAAAAGCTATAATTTGCATATAAATAATAATTATATTACAGAAAAGATGGTTCTGTGCAAATATAAATTTTTTATTCATAAAAATGATAAAAAAAACTTGCTGGCTTATGTTGATTCAATTTAATATACATCAAGAATGAAGGTAACATGTAAAATTATTTCTTATGTTTTTTTACTTGTAAGATGCATTCTCATATATAATCAAGTTGATTCGATTATTATATCGAGCGATAATAAGCTGATCAGTACTATTTTGTGATCGCTTTTACAAAGATCTTATTAGTACACTATTTTGTGTGAATTTACATCCTTTTACAAATCTATGCAAAGTACACAGTACTGTGAAAGTTATTTTGATTGATAGAACTTTTAATATTTCATGATAATTACATCAGACAATGAAATAAATATTTGAATAAATTAAAAGATAGGGTAAATACGTAAACGTACTGAAAGTTCTCTTATATTATAATTTAGGTATTTTTAGAAAGAACACACAGTTTTACAAATATTTTTATTTTTTAGAAAAAAAATATTTCTATTTATGTTGCGTTAGCAACAAAAAGACTTGATATTTTGTTTATTAACCTTTTAAGTTCATCTCTAGATAACAAATTAATTCAATTATTGATTTTTGTTATATATGTTTTTTTTGCAGAATATGACGCCGTTTAGATAATCAACTAATTGGTAAATAGTGCAAATTAGTATGCTTCATCAATAAAAGCGACATTTTATCGAAATAATAGTACTAAAAATGATTAATGCAAATAATGAAATCATAAAATAAATTTTATATTTACAAAAATCAAGATATATATATCCAAAACAGTAGTTCATCGCTTTTTAAGAACTACTTTGGAACGAAAAAATTTTAGGTGCTTGCCTTACTTTATATCTGAATTGTAACCTGTTCCTATTTACTATTCTAAGGTTTTTTTGTTTTTGTGTTTTTCTTCTCTATTTTTTTTATTCACATTATCAATAAAAATTCATTTTTGATTTTCTTTTACAAAAAAAAATAAAAACCCAATATAAAAAAAAATTAATTCTAAGGATCAATATTTATTTTATCTGATAAAAATGATTCAAAAAATGAGACAAACAATTCTAAAAAGAAAAGTATTTGATAAATCAAAAACATTGATTTTTCATTCCTTTAAATACTAATACTGTCTAATTTTTTTTCTACAAAATATATTTCGTAAAACTATAGATTACTTTCTAGAAAAGCTTTAGGGTAAAAGCATTTGCTTGCAAATGAAAATTTAAAGTCTTTTATTTATATATTAAATATATTATTCAAAACAAATAATCCACATCAGCCATTCTAATTTCTTTATTTGCATATTTGTAATATAAAGATATAAAAAAATTATATTTGAAAGATTTTTAAATTATATTTAAATTTAAGTGTTATAAACTTTATATTATTAGATATATTAGTTTGAAATTACATAACTATTGCATTAATTGATTATACTGAAAATAAAATTTTGAAATAAGTAGTTTGACATTTTTAAATTTTGAGGGCTTTAAAAGTCACGGCTACGTTAGAGATTTTAATTTTTCTAAAAAATATTTTTTCACTTCTTGGGTTGTTAAAATATTTTCAAATGATCTTTTTTACAACGCGTAAACCAAATGAAACAATTTTTTAGGTGTATAAGTTTTAAGGATTTTCGTATATGAATGGACTATAGTTTGTAATATTTTTTTATAAATCTCTTTTTATATACAGAAATTACATCTAGTAAATTGAAAAAAAACAATTTTTTTAATTTTTATCTTCACATTTTAAATACACAAATAATATTGTAGGTGACAACATTGTGTTTCTGCAAAATAGAGGGTAAATAAAAATAATTTTTTGCAATCATTCTGGACAAAACATTCAACTGAGTAAAAAAAATCACGAAAAACAAAAATTATTGAAATAATTACTTTTATATGCCAAACAGAAAAATTTTAGCAAAAAAAAGGAAAAAATAGATGGAGACCGTCGTGTAAACCGAGAATTAAAAACAGAAATAAATATAATTTCTTTGCTGATATCTCTATTTAAAAAATAAGCTATTAAGTTCATAATTAGATGTTACGAAGCCCTTTGTTGTATGGTGCTTGTGCGTCTCTTATTTAAATGTGGGTTGTTTTGTACTTTTTTTCGAGATTTTTCTTTATTGATTTTTAAAGACTCGGAACTAAAAAGAAAAAAATAATCTATAAAAAGTACCCTTTTTAAAAAATATAAATAATTAAACAAATATGAAACATTTATATTCACAATCTACTAATGCTAATTCTCCTCGTTATACTAAAAAGTCTGTCTTTACCAAGTACATGGTTTCTGGTCAGCTTCCCTTAACCGGTACGACACCCGCAATTAATCTTATTTTTAGATGAATTGAACAGAATAGAGGTGTAAATTTTTGAATAAATCATTTTTGCATGTCTAGGAATTTCTATATTCTATATATCACAACAAAAAATTATCAATTATTTATACGTTTAATCTTGAAAATATTCAAGTTTTGCATTAAAATACAAAATTGATTTATTGTATTAAAAAATTATTAAAGACGTAAACCGATTTTGATATATTTCTATTAATCGATTGGATACACATAAAAGTTTAATTTTAAAAAATTCATATACATTTTATATTGCGATATGTACAAAGATTTTTTAAAAAGCACAACAAATTTATACTTGATTACAATTTGAAATTTTTTTACAGAAAAATGCGAATAAGATTAATTGTTGATAGAGATCTTGTTGATGACCCAGAAAATTTATTCTTTTAACATTTAGTGAATTTATATCTCATTGAAAACTTTTATACTTTGTAAACATTTAATGATGGCTTATTATTTGATATTATCTTGAATTTATATTATATTATATAATAAATTGTTCAACATAAAATAACAGAGTAAAGCGAAAAAAAAATTATTTTTTTCATGAAATAATATGTTAATTGCGGAAAATAAAACTAAAAATCTAGAAATTGGTTGATCTATTCTTATTTATAAATATATTTCTCAAAATTTGTTTTATTTTTAAACTTTTTTTTATTTAATAAAGTCATAAAACATCGTTAATTTATGAACATAAACAAAAAAATATATCATTTTTTTTATTTATTATACTTTAACTAGTTTTTTTGCAAGGGTATTGACAAAAAAGATCAAAAGATTAATCAAATAATTAAAACATCAAAACATAAAAGTGTCATTTTAGTTGATTTCATGATATTTTGCGACAAAAAACCATAAAAATATAATATATTTATGTTTGGGATGTTCTAAGTGCAAATATAACAAACATTATTACTAGATGTTATAAATTATAAAGTTCCTTTTAAAAATTCATTCGAATATAAAAAAAAATTCGTCTTTCATACGTTGAATTTATTACTGTATGATTTTCGAATCTAAAATAATAATAGAAATAAAAGTTTTTTTAAAAAAATATCTTGATATTATAACTATCGAAAAAAAAATTGAATTTTGTAAAACGTAAAGGGTTAAAATATAAAAAAAACTCAGAGAAAAATAAACATATATGCTGTAGCTACAAAACATAGCCATAATATAGAAGAAATTTCAAAATTGTTCATCCCATGTAAATTACTATGAAGTTTAATTTTTAAAGACGGAAATTACATGCTCGTAATGAGCATTCACTCTATTAGATCCTTTAGATAATTTTTTTATAAAAACATATGAAAAAAATTTGACATATTTTGGATATTTCTAGTTAATTTCAGTATAAAAAAAACAATTTTATTAAAAAGAAAATTTTCGTATCTTAAATCATTGTATCAAATTAAAAACAGCAAGAAAATATTGTTTCAAAGACTTCTCTTAAGATAGTTTTAATTTATTGAATTTTAGTTGCAAATACCAGCGATTGGCAATATTTTAAGCATTTTATTGCTTAAAGAATTGACTAAAATCTTAATGATTCGTATTGATAACTTCTTTATAGATTTTCTAGTTGAGAAAAAATGTAAGACACTGTGTTTTTAAATCGTATAATGAAGCAAAACAGTCGATTAATGATAAAATTTTCGTACATAAAAATATATGAAATAACTTTTTTGATATTTTTTTATTATAGCTTAATATAATTTATCATGAAATTAAGATATTTTTTCGAAGTAATATATTTCTAGTTAATTTAACAAGTTAACTATTTTCTGTTTTAAATTCTTGCTTTTAATACGAAAACAAATGCGTAAACATTTAGAAATTATATTGATACATGACTTTTTTCGATATCAATACCAATAGTTTTTTTTCATAAATATACAGGCTCCTAATCGATTGGTTAAAACAGAATTTTCAAGCATTATTTTTTTAAATGTTTCAATGATTAAATATGGAATTCAGACTTCATGAAATGTGTTAAGTTTTCAATCTTAATGATATGCTCTTTCTTATTTAAAAACGCTTTAAATGATCTGAATTCTTATCAAGATTTTCCAAAAAAATAATATAATATCACACACATACAAATGTTTATTATTCAAAAAATAAAAAATATTACTAATATTTACATCCTAATCATTTTTTAATGTTTTAATATTAAAAAAAAATAAAAAATGTATGTAATAAAAGGATTTCTAAGTTTGTATTTTATCTTTTTTGAACTTTTATACGATAATTGTATTATGTTGATGCTTATTTTTCATCTTAATTAAATAATTGTGATTGTTTAAAGCAGGTAGATTTTTAACATAATAGAATATATTTCGTGTTAATACAATATAATTTATTAGTTTAGAGATGATTTTAAAACTTATTTAGTGTAAATTTTTTTTAACTTTATTACAACCTCACACAATATAAAATTTTCAAAGCAGTTTTTTATACTTTAATATTTAAAAATAAAAAAAACATAATCAAAGTCCGAAATATTACTTCCTTCATTATATTTGATATACTTTTATAAAAAAGTATAAACATTGGTGTTGTGCGTTTATGGTAATACAGCGTTTGAATTTAAAAATTTAGAGAAATAAATATTATTAATTTGGTTTTTTTTCTTAATAAATTTATTAGAATTTTTATTATATTTTCTTCATCAATATTTATGATTATTTGATAATTTTTAATCATAAAAAACAGATATAAACCTGTTTTGTTTTCAAACAAGTCGATTGACGGTTTCATGCAGCATTTTGGTAAAAAAAACAAGATTGATATGAAAAACAAACAACATAAATAAACAAAAACGCAAAAAACATCTAACCTTCTGAATCAAATTATCGTGTGCAATAAATTTTTATTACTATTGTTTTGATTTTTCTGTATAATTCGTTCATAATTTTTTAATAAGTTTATACCTAACCTTTCCGAAAAAAATCCTAATTCAAAACTTTAAATAAAAAAAGAAATAAAAAAAATATATTTTCTTCACATAAGTTTTTTTTCATTTTATTTCATTTGCACAATTTTTTATTAAAATATTTAAACCTGTACTTTTATTTCCATGATTTGATCATGTATTTATACATCACTAATAAATATTTCACGGATACACAACCAAAGAATAATTTTAAAATTTAATTTATTAAATTTTCAAAATCTACGACATAGCGTCTAAATACATCAAATTTGTTATAAATCAAGACTTTTTTAAGCTAATTTGCACAATTTCTTGATATTTTTTGAACTTTTGTGTTTTTTTTTTTCAAAATACATGAAAGTATTTTGCTAATGTAACCTTAAAATAGCACATTATCTATAATGGTATTTTTATTGATAGATGTATAACAAAAAGAAAATATTGTTTTTTATCCTCAGAATCGTTTTAAAACAATATTTATGTGTTTTATAATCCTTAAATGTTACATTTTATTGTATTTTATAGAAAAAAATTATATATTTATTGTTTTTTCACGTTTGTCTGCTAGTTTTATAATAAAACTGTTTCCGTATATAGGGTTAATATCTAATCTAAAAAATGGAAAAAAAACACTTACTAGAAACGGATAAATTGCTTTGGAAGCTATGTTATCAAAAAAGAATCTTAGATAAAAAAAATAGTATGTGAAATGGCCAATGCCAAAAAAGAACCAGTATTTTGTTTGTTTTTTAAAAAACATCTTACACTGATAATCAAAATAAATTTCTTATTTGTTGTTCTTTCTACGTTTGAATGGATGCAAATTTTTTTATTGGTGAATCGATTACAAATATTTTTTATTTTTTTCATTTTAGGTTAGATGATGTTATATCCATGTTTTAATTGTAAAGGATAGAAAAAAATATAATTTCGAAGTTTCTTAGTTCTTGTGTGTTAGCAAAACAATCCTGCTTGAAAAAATATAAATATATAACTCGAGTTATGTTTTTTTGTTATAAAAATCTGATATTTCAATTTATGGAAATTTTTTTTAAAGTTTTTTATTGTATTATTGATAAAAAATTTAAATATTTTTTCATTGATTTTATATATTAATAGCTAATTTTGTTGCAGATTTTTATATAAGTACTTTACCAAATTTTCTGAATAAAAAACCTTTATTTTCTTTTCATAATTATAAAATACTTGACACAATATATTTGATTGAGCTGCATACAGATAGATGCATCAAGTTCCTCTCTAAAAATAAATTTCCAAAAAATAATTTTTTTTATTAAATATAAATAATATACTTAGATTATACTCCTTTCCAGTTTCAGAAAAAGAATTAGCAAAAAACATATATCTTGATCAGCAATAATAAATCATGTTATGGTCATATAAAATAGGGTTTTTCCGTTTTATTTATATTTATTATAATACAAGAAAATATTTTTTTCTTCATAGTTTCTATTATGCCTTTATATCCTTGTTTTTGACCTTTCAAATAATACTTTTTTTGTTTTTTATAATATTAATTCGTGTAAATGCATAATGTAATGAATAGAAATATAAATTAAGCTCACAAAAAATTTAATCAAAAACATTAGTACTTATGGTGCGTTTAATACTCTATCTTGTCAAATTAAATTCTGAACATAAAAAAATGTGTAATAAAAATTGATATTTTGCGATTTTAAAAAATTTTAGAGAAGAAAAAATTATTCAACGTTGATTTAAATGTTTTTTTTTTGAAATAATAGTTTTTTAAACTATAGTTAATATGTGTATTTTGCAATTTTATAGTCTTCGAATATGTATTTTTCCACAACAAATAAAACGTTAACAATAAATTATTTATACAATGCAAAAACACTTAAAAATTTAAATAAAGTTAAAAAAACATTTTTTAATATATTATATCATCAAAATATAAGAAAATTATTGCTTAACGCAAGCTGTATAGAGAAGCACATTGCTCCCAACAATTTTTTTTATAAGAAGGAAAATACTATTATGCCTTGAATTTGCATATAATAACACAGAACAGCTTTAAATTTTTATACTTATAAAAAGTGTCATGTTTGAAAGTTGAATTTTTATATGTTTTCATAATCAGCAAGACATTAAATGAACAAAAAGAATATATAATTACAATTGATAATAGCAATAAGTTCAAACTTCAAAGTATTTTATTTAAAAAATTACTTTTTAAAAATTAGAATAAGAGTAAAGGATTTGCACATGCTCAATTACAGGTTTTTTGTAAATTTATAGTTCGCTTTTTAAAATGAGTCATTCTTGTTTGTATTTTACGTTTTTTAGTTTTTTTAACTTGCGTATTTAATAAAATTTATAGTATACATTGACAATAGAGTAATTTTAAATAACAGTAAACATAACAAAAGGCTGCTAAAATATCAAAATTGGCTCAATTTACGATTTCATTGTGGCTTTTGTAATGTAGGAATTGTTAAAAATTTATTTTAATGTATGTTACAAAGTTTCATAGTTAAGATTGATGAATTATTGCACATAATTTGAATAGATTTTGGATATTAAAAGAAAAAATTCATAAAAAATATATTATATAAGTGCAATTTTTTTCAGCATATTAATTATCACAAATTTTTTTTTTACTAAAAATGATACTGTATTACCTGGCTAAAAATAAGAGTTAATACTACTTTTTAAGTTTCGTTTAAAAAATTGAAATTAACATGCAAACCATTGCGACATAAATAATTATTTATCATTTTAATTTATCATTCATTATATTTAAGATAGATAATAAAAAAATATCAATTTTTTTCATAAATCGTAAAAACGCTATAATATTAATTTTAAATGCTTTCACACCGTTTTTGCGAAAATATCTCAATTCTAAATCGAAAATTTGAGAAAAACATTGAGATACTAATCTAGGCTATTTTAGCCCCATAGTAAACGTAATTATAATATTTTTTAATGTGGATTACATATATGTTAAAATTTTTTTGTGTTCTTTTCGATGTTTAATTTCCGATAACACTTCATAAATATCTAAATATTTTTAATATATTTTTAAAACAGTTCAATTAAAATCTTATAAGCTAGAAAATTTTAAATCCTTATGGAACACATAAATGAATGTGTATGATAATATATATAAATTTTGCTTTTTTAAATCTACAGTTTTAAATAAAAGAAATGATTATGCAAAGTAATTTACAACGCGTACTAATATAAAAAACTGAAAATTCGATGTAGTGAAAACAAAATTGCAATTTCAATGTTTAAAATAGCCTAAGTAATCTAAAGAATCTCAATAAGCAAGAATTTTAACATAAACTTTCGTCTGTATAAAATTTCATAATTTAGAAGTATTAAAAAGTCTAATTTATTTATTTCCTTCAGTAAATGCTATTTGTATACGACAAAAGCGATAAATTAATTATAATACTAAATAACAAAATAAAGTGTAGATTTTTATTTATAGAAAAAAAATATATTTTCATAACAAATTATTCTTTCTATTTGATTTTTTAAAACACAACATTTTTTGGAAATAAACCAGCAGAATAAGTCCAATGCTACTACAGAATGCACACTTAATGTTGTTCTATAGAAATTTTTATATTTCATTCTTTAATTACTTAGTACAAATCTAGTAATATCGATAAAGTCTTATCCAATATTCTTATAAAAGTAAAATTTTGAGATGTAAATCAAGGTTTCTAATGTGACTTTTATTTTAAATGAATTAAATTAACAATACATAAATAATTGATTCATTGTAAAAAAACAAAGTAATTAAAGTTTATACATTTTTACAAAAATATAAACAAGTTTATTGAACATAACGAACTTTTATATATATTATTAATGTTAAAATGGAAGCATACAGATTTGTTTTGAAAGTTTTACTAAAAATTTTTTTTTAAAAATGCCAAATGAACTGTTTACAGTCGCTTCAAAACTTTAAACAAGTTTTTAAAAAAATTTTATAATTTTGAGGAATAATATTTATATTGTACTTTTTGTAATGCAAAAACAATCGCGCATGGAAAAAAATAATTATATTAGTATAATTGGATGAAATAATTTTAAGGTTTATAGCATGATTTTCCGATACGTTATAGACAAGAATCGTGTTTTTGTATTTTAAAACTAAAAAATGCGGAGCAATACATTTTGATTACAGTTTTGTACAATTTATAGCGTAAATATTTTATGCTTTTATAAATATGAATAAAACTTAAATTCAATTTTTCTAAAAAAATTAAAAAGTAAACAAAAAAAATCAATAATCATCAAGTTTCAAAATTTGAAGATACATATCATTGATAAGTACTTTTATGACTTTTATTTTGGTTTAAGATGAGATATGAACTGAAATTGAGTTCAAGAATCATAACTTTAAAGAATTTGGTTGTTAAAGTTCTCTTGTCTATTAATAACGTTAAAAAATATAAAAAAAAACAGATTTAAAATATAATAAATTCTTATCTTACAATTCAATACTACCTTTATGTTCTATATTAAATATTTTGATTAGCGATTATTTAAAATATTTAATAAAGCAACACGCAGAATTCACATAATTGCTAAGAAAATTAAATCTTAAATATGACATTCCGTAAACCTTTAATGACTCCCTACCTTCGAAGAAAATAAATTTTTATTTTTGACATAATTAAATGGTAAAATTACAAAAAAAATTACCACCAATATTCTGCATATTTTACATAGTAAGTTCTTATGAGTATACAACGACTTTACATAAAACTATTTAAATATATTTTGAATGAAGATAAATTATCCAAGAAAGTAGAAAAAATTATAGTGAGTGTTTTTGGACCACAAACTATCTTCTAACACCATATCAACTGCAATTTTAAACCGTTTTTAGTTTTACTAGTAACTTTAAACAAAATATAGAATACTTTGACTTAGTATAGAATCTTTTTTGTTTAAGTCTAAGAATAATTTAAAAGCAAAATGTTTTATTGAAAATTCGAACCTAAAGAGAAATTTTTCAAATATTAACATATTCTTTTACGATGAGCAATCCATGAAAATTCAAATATCAACAAAGTCAGTACCTTATAGCGATTGATTTTTTTCTTTTGATAAAAGTACACTTTTTTGAAAAACACAATTTTAAAAATAAAAAATAATCGGCGGTTCATTTTTAAATAAAATACAATATAATAACATGTTTGGTGTTATTAATAAAGTTATATTTATCAATTTTAATATTCAATTGTATAAACTGAATATTATAGAGTAAAAAATTTTATAAATTATTATTTGTTTTAAAAACGTAAAATTTTTTCTAATGTGTATTTGTCATTTTTATTCTATATTTCTATATGAAAATTCTTCCAGATGGGTTAAAAATGTCAAATCTATCAAATAGAGATATTCTGGGCACAATCAATCATAAATACATTCCCGTATTTAACAAAAGGAATATAAGTTTTCAAAAAAACATCTGCATACAAAATACATATTTATCATGGCAAAATATGAATCAACATAAAAGCAGAAATTCCATAAAAACTCTTTTGTATGTTATAATATATAAAATATAAAGAACTGAATTATTTTTCACATACTCATACATCTGTGCTGTTTTACCATGAAAATTGTTTTTAGTTTGTGCTAATTCACACCTCTGTATATACATAAACAATAATAAACACAAAAGATTGCAATATAACAATATTTTAGGCTTGCTATGATATAAATTGTAATTGTTTTATTAATGAATCAATTTTGCGATATAGTTAAAGATTTCTACAAACAATAGCACAACGCATAGTATCAATTATTGCGCATATTTTCAATATTCTTTTATGTTTGAGATAATAAAAATTTTGTAAATATTTTATGTATTTAATTATACAAAAATTTTGATACGATCAGAAAAACGCAAAGCACTTATAATTTATATCTATAAAAAAGTACAATCTTTGAAGTATGTATATGATAAAATTTTTTTAAATATATATGTTTTTCTAGATGCGCATAACAATTTGCAAGTTTTAATGTTATTTTTGGATTCCATAGCATTCTTATTACGGATATCTCGATGTGCATATATTTCTAAGAAACTATATTTAAAGTAATTTTATTCAGAGTGTTATGATATACTATTACTACGTCAACAAAATATAATTTTAGATAGATAATAAACAAATTGAACAACAAATATTTGATATTGGTTTATAAGAAATACCAATAGAACCCTTTATATGATTTCAACAAACTACTTTTTGAACTATCTTTATATATTCTTTTGCGTTTCATTTTTTTTTACTTTTTCGCAGATTCAATCGTTAGAAGAAGCGTTATTTGGATTTATTTTTCGATTATTTCTGGATTTTTACAAAAATTTTATTTTTGGATCTTACGCAAAAAAATATGTTGCATTCGAATGAGGAAATTTGTGTAATTTTCATATATTTAAACATTTAAGATTTTTTTCCGTCAATTTTTCAAGTAGTTCTTTAACATATTTAATCGTCTCGGGATTTTTTCATCGTGTGAATATTGTATTTATTGAGTTTTTGTAAGCATGGGTCTTATTCACTAGCAAAATTTATAAATATTTCAGTTCAAATTTTCGAACTAATTGTTTTGCTGATTATGCCAGCATTGATTGGCAGCTTCTTTCGCTTTGTACCATTCAAACTTCTTTACAAAACAAAACATGAAATGCAGTATCTGGAATGGTACTGCAATATCTGTTATTTTTGTTTAATTGATTAAAAAACAGACAAATCTTAATAAATCTGAATTTTAGATCAAAATGGATAATTTTATATAAATATTTTAAAATTTTTATTATGAAACTTTTTCATCGTATTTTTGTTCACTTAATAAAAAGATAAATTGAAAAAAATTTTATCATATTGTTTTTACAACCGACAAAGTCATGTATGCAAATATTAGTATAAAGAGATTGTCTGAACAAGGTTCTTTGATTTGAAATATTCAATAATAATTTATTATTGCTCACAGTTTATTTACTAGCTGCAAAAAGCTTCTTCTTATTAAATGCATAAAGGATCTTTTTCGACGTGTATATTGTCATCTTTTTCGGAAAATTTCCAGTAAGCTAGATATAAGCTGTAAGAATGGATTTATGACGCTATTAGAAGTTTTTAAAAGGTTAAGGCATTAAAAATAAATTGGAAGTACTATTTCAGCAGAAAACAAATAGTTAAATGTATAAAACAAGAGTTTAATTTTACGTAAACAAAGTTTTTAGATCTTAAGCATAATTTTTTTTCACTTTTTTGCACTATCGCATAGGTTTTACAGTTTTTAAATATAATTTACTTCTTGACTATAGGTTTTTCACAATAACTATTTCGACATACGGTTATACCTAAATGCAATGGTTGTAATATAAAATATTAAAATAAAATAAAGAAAATTAAAATACTTCACTTAGCTTGCAATGATATAGAAATTTCGTGTTGATATATTTGTTTTTATCGAACTATTGATGCATCTATTACTATATATAAAGTATGAAAATTATACTAATACTATGTGAAAAACAAAATTATATGATTGATGTCATATATATTTTCTTTCTATATTGTAAATAATATTTTATAAAAGATAAATAATAAATTTTTTGATAAACAATATATATCTAGAAAGAACGAATTATATGGTATAAAATCAAAGAAATATTTCAGCTATCTTACAACTTATATATTAAATTTTCTATATATATAACAAATATCGACAACTTTATATTTTTAGTCCATTTTTTTGCTAAAGTTTTCTTATTAATAAAAATCACATGAGAAACAAATTTGAGCACATAAAAACATGTAGGATAAAATTGAAAACTATTTACTTATCTAGAAAAAAATATTTGAAAGTAAGTTGAATCATCTAATTAAATTTAAAAATATAGTTTCAAAATGAAAGATTAATTTTTTGTTAGTTTTTTTTTATGTTTTTATTCGGATAATACTCTTCAATTTAGATCCTTGATAAAAAAGAATTTATTATCTAAAAAAAACAATACAAGTACGATCTCATTAACAGTTAAAAATAATTTATCATGATAGATGGTTTTTTTCGTAAAATATTCATATTGACTTAAAAATTATATTGTTAAATCAAAGTGATATTCATTAAACTATTACCATTCTTAGCTGTTCAAATAGTAATGTGAATTATATGTGGATGTTAAATATAATTTTTTTCGAAAATATTTAATAATTCTTCCTAATTTTATTTTATTTTTTTAAAAAAATATTAATATTATTAAGTAAAAAATTTTTTGCGCATTTGAAATCCAGTATACAAAAAAACTTATCTGATTAAAGCTCGGACAAAATATATTCATAAGAAGACTAATCAAATGGCGTCATTTATAGAAAGCTGAATTGCCAAGAAATATGCAAATAACTCTGCAAACAAAATTTCATCAGTTTATAAATGCGCAACATACACTTAAACAGTAGATGACGTTATAGATGGTTTGACGAACGAATTTATGTGATCAACGCTTTAAAAAAAACATTTTAGAGTATTTATTAAGTAAATCTTTTTTCCATTTAAAATTTCTTTTTTAAATCCTTCACACGAATAATCATAGAATGTTCTTTTGTAAAATATAGTACACAATTAACTAAAATTAAATAAAATTAAAAAATATTGATATTAAGAATGTGTATGATAGAAGCAATTTTGTCGTCTATAACGCGTTGCACATTCGTATATGTATTTTACAGATTAGTTAAACATCTTTTCGATTAAAAAATTATTTTTTTTATCAAATCGTACCATAAATACAGTATAAAGAAAGTATATATGTTATAATATTTATGATTTTATTCATGTTCAAAATAGGTTCAGCTTTATATTTTGCTAAAAATAGTGTTCTTTGTGATTATTTAAGATAATTTTATAAAATATTTCAGTCTAGATATTATAATACAAACAAAGTTTATTGCTTAAAATTGCACATATATATTTTTTGTTGTTTTCTTGGTAGTTTTTAAGCCATTTTAATTAATTGTAAAATAACGGATTGTTCGTTTCAACTTATGATTTCTTATTTTTTGAGTAAAAGTATAAAAGTCATAAATATAGATAATTAAAAAAATCAATTACAAATGATTTCTTTTAAAACAAAGGTTTAAATGTATTTTATGTTAAAATATATTAATTTTTACATGCATATTGTGATATGCGAAACGGAAATATTTATCCAGATAGCAATAACAAAGAGCTTCATCCGAAATTCCACAAATAATCTATATACGAATCTTTTATGTTCTCGTCTATATTAGGCATGATACAAGCCCAATATCGATGTTTTTGAGAACAAGCTTAAATTATATAAGAAAATACAAATAAAGAGATACAGACGGATAAAAACAAATAATACATATGAAAATTGAAAACTAAATAATATTTTACAGGTAGTCGCCCCAAGAACCTAAAATCACATATTTTCTAACCTCTATCGTCTATACCTTTCTTAGCCGAGGTATGGAACACAGAGTGGTGCACACATTCAATTTTTAGAAAATTAAAAATTAAAAAATGGGAAATTAAATATTATCAAGATCATTTTAATAACTTATCTCTATAAAACAAATTTTTTTACGCAATTGTTATAAAATTCATATAATATATAACATACAGGTTATTTTTTTTTATATGTGTCTTGATAAATGTGAATATCACCTATTTATGACATCTCAATAAAATAATTTATGTTTGTTATTGTTATGTTTCTAATATTTTGACAGCTCTTTAGGTGTTTCAAGCATCTAACTGTGTTTATTTTTAAATAATCAAGCTGTTTTTATTATGAATTCCCCGCATTTCTTTCTCCTGCTAAAAATGTGATATTTATGAAAAATGGACTTTTTTTATATTATCAACTATTTAGCAGGGGTTGTAAAATTTTTTTATTTGCTGATTTTAGTTTGCTGAAGAGTTTTCATTATTGATATGTAATGAGCTAAGTAATGTTGAAAATAAGAAATTTTAGGGGTCAAAATACATTTAATACCTGTTTAAATATTATTTTTTGAAGAAATCAAGTTTTAAAAAAACGGGCGTAGCACGCTTTCCAACTTTTATTTTGAAATTATTTTAATTTTTTGGACTTTTAAATTTATTTTTAAAGATATAAATGTGTTATTACATCATAAAACTTAAGCTTTATGATAAGTTTTGCATGAATTTTATAATAAATTGCGTGTCTTTTCAATACAATTCTTCTTATTTTCTTTTGTTTTATTAGATGTTGAAATTTCAATGTACAAATAATAGACACATTTTTTCAATTTAAAATTTTGAAAAAATATATAAAAGTTATGTTTTGTCGTCTTTTTAATAAAATTTTTGATTTTTTTCCATATAACTTTTTTCATATGGCAATTTTACCTTGTTCAATAACAATAACCCTGTTATGATTTCATTTATACTTATATCATAATATTTCGTTTGTAGCATTTAACAAATTAAACACAACTTAAATATATAAATCGTTTAAAAAATTGAGAAGTAGTAAAAAAATTACAATCTGCTCTAATTTATGTTTTACTATAAAACAATTCATTAAGTAATTTATAAAACTCTTTCAAGGAAGATTATTTTATATATTTTATTGAACAAATCCTTCTTTTTTGGTAAAATCTTTTTAAATGTTCAGTAAAGATTTTTTTCAAAAAAATAATTGAATAAATTTAAACACAAAGGAAGCCAAATTCCATAATAAATTCTTGGTATACAAGAAATCCTTTGAATACTCAAAAATTTATTTTTTGTAATTATTTAAAAAGGCACAAATGAAACCCTTTTGAATTGTACAAGAAAAAGCAATTTTAAAAAATACTAATAAATGTCAGAAGAACGCTTCAAAAATTACTACAAAAATGCCAAGCATGGAAACGAAATCATAAAAATACTATGCATAAAGCTTAAACTCCACAAAAAAACATTAACAACAGCACAAATAATTTTCAACTATATTTTCTCAAAACTGCAATGCACATACCAAGAACAAGTCTTTATATCACTTTTGTTGAGCGCTAAAATTGAAGAAAATCACGTGAATTTCAGCGAACTTCTTATGTTGACAAACGAATATTCAGATCCGTATAAACCAATAATAAAAGAGAAAACAACAAGTTTGGAGTCCTTAACAATGAAAATTCTTCATTTTGAATTAGATTTTGAATCATGCTATGGTTTTCTGTTGAAAGTATGTAATACGCTAAAATTGAAAGATATCAAACAGTTATGGCAAATGCTTGATCACATTCATGAATGTGAATTGGTGAATGATATTGCGTATATTGATGGAAAATACGATCCTAAACTTGTTGTTCTGTCAATGTTTAATGAAAAAAGTTTGCGAAAAATTGAACATGAGCTTTTTGTGCGCTTCGATCGATTTTTATTGGATGAAACCTATTTTCATTTTTTTTCAAGAATTTAATGAAATGGCTGTAGCTATGAAAAGTTTTTAATTAAGGTGTTTATTATTAACGTTTTGTATTAATAATTTGTGAAATATATTTAAGCGTTATTTTTAATTAACATATATATTAAATTTATATAATTTTTTGATGTTTTAGTGCAGAGTTGTAAGGTATTTAGATAAGTCAGTGAATATTTTGAACTTCAAAATTAATTATAAAAAAGGATATCTAAAGTTTTTTTTCAATTTATTTAACTTATACAAATAAAATTTCATGAATTGTGACTTTTAGCATAGAATCGTAATTTTTTTATAAATGAATTGCTATTATGATTTTATAAGGTCTGGTAAATATAATTTTGTTTTATTAAAGGTAAATTACAAGTTTAGGTTATTTTTTTGAAAAAATTAAAAGACGAAAATAAAAGAATATATTCAGATTCTGAAAACACATATTAAATTACAAATTCCAAAACAAAGATAATAAATTCCAATGATATTATTATTTAGAAATAAAATTATATAATTTAAAATAAGTTTTTATAAATTAAAATGTATATGGTGAACTTCCGGGTTAAAATAAAAATTATAAAAAATTTTAATTCGGCCTAAAAACCGTAGAAATCTCTAATATATAGTTAATATCTAATAACAACCTATAAAAAATGTGGTAAACTCATAAATAAAAGAATTAAAATCAATTTTCACTTTATATAATTCTGTGTGTATTAACATAGTTATGTGATTCATTTTTCTTTTTCTTTCAAAAATGTTGAAAAAACAGTAATTGTTCACACATACATTATATTTTAATTTTTTTAATGTTCAATAAGTTTTACAATTCAAATGGTGGTACAAAAAATCGACTCCTGAGGCATACACCTATTAAAATATGCGTAATTCCAGCAAGTCAGTTTTAAACTTCACTTATACTATACATGCGTATAATTGTGGTACGATAGGGCGTTGCGTAATAACAAATATACATTATCATTTATAACCTTTATATCTGTCTTATTATTGTTGCAAATTTTGAATTTACTAACCTAAGCAGGTTGTATTTCTATCTATTTACTCTGATTTTATTATTATATTTGTATAATTGAATTATAATAAATTCACTTAACATCAAACTATTTTATGTTAGATAACAAATTTTATGCTATAAAAGGTGTTTTTTTTTTAAAAAAAACTACATTTATTATAACGTTATTTATCCTTTAGAAAACAACAACTTTAGATCAGCATATATAATTTTTTATACTAAAAAACCCTAGATATCATCAGCTACTTCACACAAAGAGGCAATCGTCTCTATGGAAAAATTTTCTCACACAATTTCCATCTCTTTTGCTTTCCTAAAAGTTGCAAACGTTACTATAACAATTCATTCATAAAACCTCTATCATACCCGTTCGCGCTTAAATTATAAGACATTACCAAAAAAAATTACTACATAAGCACGCAACAGCGTTACCTTTTCCAACGTGCGCTAATATCTTGCATGATGCAACATATTAGCGCACGTTGGTACGTTTTTTTCTGTCTATGAGGGTCTAAGTGGCATCACACAGTTAAGAATTCACCGTCCGGGCTGCTAAAAGAAATCAGTTTGTAGTTTGTAAAGCTACCATTCACCAACTCCACGTGAAGGCTTTTCACCATAATGGCAAAGGTCAACTTGCAGTGTGGGACACGATCCTTTCTGTCAGAGAGAATCATCATAGGTGTTTGCAAGATGGTTTTTACCATGCATAGATCTAAGTACTTACTGTGGTCTGTTCCTGTATTATTTTCTAATGCACAAAGACTTTCATCATATTCACAAAATAAACATTCTTAAATTTCTGGACCGGGTAAATTGTTATTGTTTTTATATCACTAATGAAAATAACAAAATGCAATTATATATGTTTTTAAATTGGAGATTTAGAATTTGTAGTCGAGCATTAATGGTAAACAAGATCTTAACTGTTCCAAAATCTTTGCGTGAAATTATTTAAAATGCAATTCTCCCATATCTAAATATCACAATGATTCGCAATGTTTAATTTGAATAAAAATTTGATGAATGCTACATTGATACGAACTCATATTGATTAGGAATAACTAACTTCTGTTAGTTTATGTAATTTATTGTATGGCATTGTCGCATTAGGTAGATCGGATGCTCCTCTCTATCAGATAACTCTCAATATAGGTAGCTATTTGTGGCTGCAAAACTGATAAAACGCATGAAAGGTTTGTTGTTTTACCAAAACAGCATTTACTGAAAAAATGGGAACTTTATTTTGTTTTTTTTTATTTATGGTTTTTAAAAGAAAAAAATCAAAAAAAATCTTTTAAAAGGTGCTTGGAGAAAAAAAGATTACTTTCTGTTCGTCAATGTGTGCGTATTAAGTTGTTATTTTTACAAGTAAAAATATATGATCTTAACCTTTTAAAATTTAATCTAATGTTAAAATTCAATTAGAAATTGTATCTAATTATTTTAGATTTTGTAAAAAATACTACACAAGCTATTTATGTTTAAGAATATTTAATTTGCATATTTTTTTCGGTAGCCATCGTAAAAAAGAACACGGCGCACATCAAAAAAATCACAAAATATGAGATAATAACATAAAAATATATTTACAAGTACATAACTAATAATTCGTGATACCTATAGATTATGCTTCCATAAAAAAATAGAAAAATACAATAGAATATATATAAAAATTACACATTGTACAATAGTATTTGATTAAAAAATTTAAAGCCCCAAATTTTCTATCAATCATACAGTACCTAAATAATGATGCAGTGCCAACCTTGGGTTAATACAAACTGCGAGTACTGCAGCTTTGACCAGTTAATTGTGTACAGATAAAACATTTGGAAGATTGAAGAGGTTTTGAAGACTATTTTTATATGGGTAATATTTAATTGTTTGTTTTAAAGTATATTTAGAAAATGAACAAAAAAAATTTCTAAAAAATCAAAATAATCAATACTAATCCATACAACGACAATTAATCATATAGAACTTAACTCATTTAACATTCTGACGATCTATTTTGATTAAAAAACAAAATAGGAAAGAAATTTCGAATTTTTTATGCAACCAACAATCCGTCATGTAAATCTATGGAATTCTTATACCTATTTTAGTTGTTTTAAGGTTTCATGTTCTAGTACTTCATTTCATCATCTCTATTCTTTCATAGGGATGTGTTTCAACGTATAAAAAAATATAAATTTTGGTGAAGAATATTGAAAAGAAGCTAACTGTTTTAAAAAGTAATTTTTTGAATAAACTATATCATTCAATGTTTTATATATACAAAAATTTTAAAAAAATTATGAACCTTTTCTTATAAACACTAAAATACATCGTGACTGTACAGAAAAAAAATTACACCGGTTAAACAATACAATTTAGGCGTAAGAAATGTCAGAGCAGACAAATTAAAAATAAAAAAATTGAACCTTCTTTATTATTACACATCCTACATTTTATATGATAACATATCACAACGTCATTTCAAATATCAGTTTAACGCTTCATTTAGTTAAATTTTTTCAGCATAATACTTTAGAAAAGCGTAATGAAAGTATAATTTGTGTAATATAAAGTGCGAATTAAACAAAAAGGATAAATATAATTATGATGATAAGAAAAAAACAATAACTGGTTATACAGTCATAATTCAACTTCAATATGTTTTTTACGGTTGTTTTTAAGCAATTTTTCTAAGAATCACATTTCTGGATCATTGTAAAAAATAAATTACAAAATTAGCGATAAAATATACAACTAACTGCAAAAAAATATACTAAAACATAAACTGAAGTTTGAATTTAAAAATATTTATGTGCTATACCTTAAATACGATATTTTTTACCTTATTTTTATTTTTTGCTTTGTTGGCTTCATCAGAACAATTAACAGCAATATATTATTATTTTTGATATCCAAAAATATTTTTAATATTAATTTTTGTCATAAATAATACAACTTGCTTGTTTATTTGTATTTTTTTGATTAAACATAAACTACAGAATATTTGGTTCATAATAAAAATATTATTGAAGTATAAATTATATCTTATTTTTTATAAATTTTTTATTATATAGGTTGTTTTTATTTACATATTTTCTATTTTTGTTCGTAATTATTGGTGATATGTTTCAATATTTTACTGAATATTAAATTTACCTTTACACTAATAATACTAAAATGTCAAATATCTACTTCTAATACAAAAAAATTATCTATAAAAATTATATTTATTTTAAAAAATTTTTAAAGTTTCATGAAAAAATGTTCTTTTATGCTTCAAGATCTGCGCGGATTCACATAAAAAAACTAAAATTTTTATATTGTGTAAAAATATGCAAAAAATGTGTTTTTTATTAGTATTCTTTTGGTATTGATTAATAAAAATTTTTTAAAACTGTTTTAAAAACATTTGTTGAAAAAAGTTTTATTTTAAAATACTAAAATTTTATATATTGCAAAAAAAAAACACGAAATATGTCTTAAATTATATTTTTTTAATAAATTAATATTCCAATATATTCTACTTTATATTTTTGTTTTAATATTGATATTTTTTTAGCTATCAAAAAATATTTTTCACACATCATTTCAATTAAATAACAAATACCAGCAATAAATCTGCTATAATGTATATTCATAAGTATCGATAAAGTGTTTCTAAAAGTTTTTGGAATCTCGTTATTATTATTACTATAATCTACTAGATAAAACGCATGTATAAATAATTAAGATATATGTGGTGTTTTATACCTATATTTCATTTTCATGTAGTGTTATATGATCATTATAACTTGCTTATAAATAGGCAGCAGCAATCTAGTCGATGAAGAATGATGAAAAATAGTATCCGATCAAATGTTTTTCAGAGTTACATAAACTTTCTTCTATCATATAGACCTGATTGCATGGTTTTTATGTATTTACAAATTCACAGTTATAATCAACAAATTCATTCGAATATATATAATTTTCGTCAAATTTTTATGTAATAGGTTCTACGGTATATACAAGTCGATTATTTATTCTAGAAACTAAATTTTTTTTCTATCTATAAATTTAATATTGTTATATAATATGTATTTTTACAAAGAAATTGTGCCGATCAGTTAGAAATCGCTTTATTTTATAGTAATATTTTTACACACTGATTATGAAGAAAATCATTTTTATAAAAATAGATTGCTTTTTTTAAAAAAACGACTAACTTCGTATAAAAAATAATTATTTTTAAACACTATCACATATATTACAAACGCAAATTTAATTGAAATTCTTTTTTCTTTAAATAAAATTTACTTAAAATATCAAAGATAAGAATACAATATATAGTTGTACATATATGATTCTATTATATAAGGCCTAATATATATGTTTTACTGTTTACAGATGCAAAGAGGCACCACCAAAAAATATTGTAACTAGCGCTGCATACAGTAAGCTTAAGAATACTATAAAATCAAAAAACATAAACCATTTTTAATAAAAAAAAACCTTATAAAAAAAACATTTAGTTTAGTATGATGGAATATTAATATCGTCTGAAAGGTAAACGGTGGATTTTTTTTCGTTTTGAATTTTGAATACCTGTAAATCACAAAATCTTGACTTCACCTAAGATTTTTAACTTATGGCAAATAATAATTACATTCACTTCATGCATACTTTATAATATTTTGTTATTAGATTGGTTACCAAAGGGTAAAATGACACGTTTTTATCGTAATATTGCATGCACTTCAGTTTATAATATAACAATTTCTTGTTTTGATAAACTAAAAATTTTTTTTCATTATATTAGCCACTTTTTTAAATATAACTTAAAATTATTTTTGTATTTATGAGAATTCAAACATCAAAAAAAATACTAAAATTGGCTAAAAAAATTTTATATAACAAAAAATATATATTTATGTGGTTTTAAATATACGAAAATGGTCTTCAAAAATAAAGCAAGATTTATAATGTTTCCTTAATATATCATAATATGATTTTGTCTTATGTCCAGTGTTCAATGCCATAATTTATGTATGCAACGAAAACCGAAATCTCTTCGGACCGACTTATTATGTGCCTGTGACCATCGGTCTGGTCACAGGACTTTGAATTTGGTAGGGTTACAAGTCTATTTGGTGGATTTGACCTCTGAGTCGATGGTCACTGTGGTAAGTCCTATTTACCGATAGTAAATATAATCAGGATTTATCCTGGTTGAATTATAGTTGATATAATTATAAGGTCGTTTGGGTTGTTGTTCTTCATTTTATTTTTTTTATCCCGTGAGGGGTAATGAAAAAAGGAAAATAAAAGTGTAAGTAAAAAGTAAAAATTACTTACATGTAAGATGTTATATATAAATTTATGTATATTCTAGATAAAGCAATTTCTTTGGATATATTGGTTCTTTTCTGTACAATTGGTTAAATCTAAAATTAAGAAAAAAATTTGAAACGAACGGTAAAATTTCATGTTTTAGTAGTTGAAATTTGTTACAAGAAACAGTAGTATTTTATTTTCATCAAAAAAATTAAACTAAAATACAAATAACATTTAAATTGTAGTCTTGATTTAATTTCTTTATGTGACATTTTATATTATAAAATACCATAAAATACTTTAAATTGATATGGATTTAGTTAGGTTATAAACTACAAAGGATGCCAATTATGATAATTTGTATATCAATAATAGCAACTTACCAAGAAAAATATTGATAACTATCGTAAAAAATGTAAAGATATTTATTTAATATGAGCAAATTTACTGGAAAAAGTGCAATTGGGATTATACAGAAACATATTTTAAAAATTTTTGTTCTAATTCTATGATTGTGTACAATTTAAATGTAAAAAAAACAAAATATCTTCGACTGATAGTATGATTACGCTAAAGCATACCGAATCGAATTTTCTTATGCCAAATAAATAATTCAGATATTTTTTGCATGTGCTCTTCTAAATAAATATAAATTTTTTTCAAGATATATTAAACACCGAAATTATTTGTTTTTTTATGATAATGTGTATATTCATATTCGTACTAAAACATAATTATTTGCTAATACAAAAAAATACTAAAATATCGTTAATTTTGTTTTAAAAAAGCTTTTTTAATGTTTTTTTAAACAAAATGTTATAGATCTTTCTTAATTTAACGTTACTACTTATATTTTCTATACTTTAATCGTTATTTCTATTATGTTGTATTATATTTAAAATAATTATCATTAGTTTTTGTTTTTTTCTCTTTTTTTTTCTTTCGAATTTTTATCGTAAATATGTTCTTTCATATTTTAAAAAATATGTAAAAATTCCAACATCAAAAATTTTATATTTGCATATTTAGTATTCAATCTAGGATATTTAATATTAAGATCTATAAAAGATCTTATAAAAAACAGAAATTCAAATTTTAAAATCAACTAATATAATTTATTTGATAATATTTAAAATTTATACCACAAAGGTACGTTTAATTTTTCTAAACTTAAAAAAAAAATTCTGATGTAACACCGATCTTATTTGCACACTAGGTATTCGAACAAACCTATATTTTTTTATATTATATTTCTTTATTAAATCGATCCTAATGACATAACTGCAACTATCAAAATTTGTATTTAGCTGTTATACAAAATACTATAACAGTAAACATATTAGCTTTATATGTATAAATAACAAATATATTTCTTGATTTCGAAAAAATTACTTAAAAAAATCAAAAAATCAAATCTACGGCTATGGGCACTCAAACTTTTATAATTTTCACGCTTTTATAATTTTTATAAATATTACTTATCTCGTTAAACAAACATTATACTTATAAAATTATATTTAATTATTTTATCATAAATTCAGATTAAACAGAATAAAAATATGACTTATTACTGTTTCATTCTAATAAATAATATGAAAAGTAGTTTCTTTATGTTTTTTCTGTGTTTTACAAAAAAAGGAAACATTTTTTTGTGTTTTTTATCACTTTATCTGTATTTTTAAGTTTCTATAAAAAATATTTTTTATAGAATCTCAAAGAACCTGTAAAAATTTTAAAAACCAGCTTTTGAGAATTTAATTGTAATTAAAAAAATAAGTGTTGATAATTTAATTAGCTTTGCACTATTTCTTATCTTATTCAAAAAACATTTTTTAAGATTAAATTTTTTTTTGTAAAAAGTATTTACAGTTAGACATTTTGCATATAGGTCTTCTATTTTTACACTATATTTAGGATAGAATAAGATTTATAATGACAGATTCCGAAAATTTATAAATTATCACCTAAACAATTTTAAGCCATTATTTCGTATAATATAAGATTAAAAATTGCTTCGTATAGATGTATGTAATGCATATAAATAAAATAAAATAAAAATTTTTGTTAACCTACATGTTAAGTATGAGACTTAAGAATACATTAATTCTTAGAACACACATAAACATGCTTCGCAAATATATATTGCTTGTATTCTTGTACTCAAATATTGTGCTGTCATAATATAAATATTACAGGTTTCCTTGTATAAAGGTTTTCGAAGAAATACAATATCCTAAAAAAAATGGTTCATTATAAGATTTTATCTGTCTACAAAATAATAAAGAAATAAAAATATAATGGATTTAACAATTATTTTTTTGTCTGTATATTTGTACCGCCAGTATTTACAAAAATTTTTAAAATTTTTTATCGAGTATAATCGTTCGAACTTTTGTATTAATTGTATCAAAAACAGTGTTTTATAAGGGTTTTCAACCACTTTCTTGTAAAAATAAATATACTGTTTTTACATCTTAACTATAAAAATTTTCTTTTATATAAAACTCATAATACAAATGAATTTTTTTAAAAATTTACATGATTAAGAATACTCAGAATAAATAACAAAATTGTTTTACTCAAAGAATGCAATTGTATAGCTTCAAAAATGTGATTAATAAAAAAAAATACACCTCATTAAAAACATTGAATGATATGGTATAGATATATATAAAATTTCACAAGCTTTCGAATTTTAAAAAAGTCAAAACGTATTTAACTTATTTGATCTATATGCAAAATTAGAACTTTTGTATATTTTCTTGGTTCTATTTTAATCTGGAAAATATTTAGTCATCAAGTATTCAACCAGTTGAAAAAATAAAAATTAATTTTATATTGTATTTTTTAAAGAGATGTCTGAATTTTTATACTAGTTTCAGAAAATAAAGACTAAAACGAATATGTATTTATGTTATTTTCTTGATATTTGCATTAATTGAGTGTATTTAATCTGATTGTTAATATTAAAAGAATTTTTTTTATGTTTTTAATTTATTAACATGAAAGTTAACAGACTAAGATGTATCAATTAAACAAAACTTTGTGTATAATGCAAGAACTTATAGAATAAGTGTAAAATATGGTAAGAATAGCCAATTTCGTAACCTAAAATGAGGAATAATAACATAAATAGTTTAAATCTTATAATTGTTATAAAAATTGAATTACATTAAATATTTATATATTACCTGTATTATGTGAATAAGCAGATTAAATATAGTCATTGTATATTTAAGCACATATTAAAGTTATTTTGAAATTTTCGGTGTTATAAAACAAGTTCTTATAGATATTTCCAATATAATAGTATAATTTAAGTTTTTTTCTATAATTTATTTTATTGTAAATATACTTCTTTTTTTTCAATTTATCAAATTAATTATTTATCAAATACCATTTTTTTATTATCTGCCTAACAGCATTGTACCACACTTACTTTCATAATTAGTTTATTTACAAGGAAATTTCTATGATATAGCAGCTAGATAATAATAAAGAGTTTTGAGACAGTAATACTTATTAGAAAAATCGTAATATAAATTATTTCTCATTCTGTTTTTACAATAAAAAAAATATTTTATGTAACGTTTAGTCATCAATCGATACAAGTTAGTCTTTATAATTTTTTTCAGGTATGATTGCAAAAAAAGTATTTGTGAGAAATCGAAGTACTAGGTGATTCAAGATCACTTTACAGTAGATTCTGTTTTATTCAGCAAAATCGAAACACATACTTTCATTTTAAAACATTTTATTTTATTTAAATATCATTATTAAATGAAACACATGAAAGAACGAATTTAAATGAATTCAAAAGATGTAGAATGCAGCGTAGGAAAAAAAATAAAAGAATCAGCAGATAGAAAAATTGACTTCTTCTAATTTTTTTTTAAATATACAAATATTGATGATTTTTTTTTAAAAATCGCATATTTTATGCCATTTAACTACTAACGAAATACAATATTAAAAAATGATATAAAATACTAGTATCCATATAAAATGTGTGTGTAATAATTCTAAATATATATTTCCGGTACTAAGTTTTTATTTTTTTCTAATAATTTAAATCATTTAACCAAAAGAGTTGTACTAACATATTTTTATATTATTTTAAAAATAAAAAAATGTTTTTTATGCTTATAATTAAATATAAAAAAGATCAGTTATTTTTACATATATAAGTGAAATTTTACAATTATATACTTCATATGTAAGCATATAATAGATTAAATTTTCTTCTTTTTTTTCAATATAATTCGTTTTATTTTCTAAAGATGTTGTTTATTCATATTTTTATATTTTTTTGATTATTTATTTAGTAAAGCAAAAGCAAAGTTAGAAAGTGTTTGTCAACCTATGAATATAAATTATAGTAGACTAAATTTTAATTTATAACACTTGAAGACTAACTTTCATATACCGAAATCAAAAATTCTCAGTACTTTTAACATAAAAAACCAATACAAACAAAGTGATTGTTTTTTTTAAAAATGTCACATTATATAAAATTTTATAATTGATAATTTACTCGAGTAATCTATAAAATTTTAGATCTAAATATAATTAAAATTAGTTTATACGAACTATAAATTTTAAATTTTAATTAATATGCTCTTTCTATCAATAATTATGTATATTTGCCGCAAATTTTTTAATATTTTCATTTAAAACCGAGGATTAATTCCGTATGGAAGATAACAGTGTTTCGGTGTTGAAATAGAATTATAATTTTTTTTCTTCATAATGCGAATTCAGTTTAAGAATGTGTTTATTTGTATAATTTATCTAATTATAGATTTAATTTTGTGACTAAAAATGATCTATCAATATAAGTAGTTTGTCTTTTGAATTATCATAATTATTTCCACAACATTTAATTTATATTTTATGGATATATCACCTCAAAAGTTGTAGGTTTTATTATCAATTTTAATTTATGATATTGAAGAATTGTGGTTAGTTTCACATGTTCAAAGAATAAAAAATAAAAAAACGGAAGAATACATAAAAAAAAAGTTTTTTTAAAAATTGTTAGTTTATATTAAAATTCATAAAAACCTAAAGATTTTTTTGTATTACTTTTTAAGTAATATTTTTATAGTAAAGAATACCTAAAACATTTGATTATTTTCATGAAAAAGAATTTTCATTAACAAGATCTTATAAGATAATAAAGTGTTGAATCTATGCAATATTGATTCGAATATACATTGCTAAAAATCAAGCATATGCTTCATGATGTATTATTGTAAATTTATAATATGAATTACAAATCTTACCCAAATTTGTTAAAAATTATAAAAAAACCAATATATTATCTAATCATAAATATTAAATTCATAAAAAACTCAATGATTTCTAAAAAACTTTAAAAATAAATAAAAAAAATTTAATATTGTGATTAATCTACTCATCGATATGTAACTCCTTGTGCTGTCTAATTCTTACTCGTCTTCTAACTTTTCTCATTCTCAAAATAAGCATCAAGCAAATATCCAAACTTTGCAAGAAAAAAAGTACGAGTATAAAGTTAAAAAACCAATCGCGCAAACTACGTGCCATTTCTCTGATAACGATGTCGCAATTCAACAGATTACATTCTTTATCTTTATCCATATCTTTGAACCCGTTGCATTGTAAACTACTTTGAACAAACAATTTCTGTTGATCTGACATATTAAGCCATTTAGTATGTGACCAAGTGTCTAGTTTGTCGATAAGACGTGGTATATCAAGTGCAACTAGTGCTTGAAAATTTATTAGAAATAATGTTAAGACGACGTATATGAATATGGTATGCCTATGCGGTGTTTTTATGCACATGTACCCGGTTAGTGATGTAGTTACCATTAGAATGGTATGAACTGATGTGTATATGATGAATCGAAAAGGTATCTGCAGAAACTTATGTTGGTGCTTGTATATAGATATCGACATGATGAAAGTGCATAGTGGAAGTAATATGAACGTAAGTTTGAGTATTATGAATGATATTAGTGCGGTTTTTTGGAGTTGTTTGTAGCCATACATTTTGTTTTATAACACTTTGTTCTTTTTTTGTGCGGATTTGTTACAAAAATTTTGTTTTAAAACTGTGTGTCATGTTTTTTAATGTTTGAATTTTATAAAATTCTATTTATAGTTATCAAATTTTAGTTCACAGAATTATTATAGATTGGATATTAGCTTTTTTAGATTTATTGATTGGTTAGTTCTTGAATTTACTTTTTGATGTTCTTAATAGTATGAAAAGTTTAATTTTTCCAATAACTTAATAAAAATAGTCTTTTGCAAAATTTAGTTATAAAATTTGTTTTATTATATAAGAAATACAAATCAAGCATATTAGAATAAGTATTAGTAATAAATAGTAAATAATTGCAATCAAATTATCCACAAAACATCGTAAGAGAGTTAGAAACAAAAAAGTGATATCAAGCAAAAAGTAAAAATAGTGAAGTTAATTAATTTATTTTTTTCAAGTATCAACTAATAAAATACAGAATATAAAAAAATTTTGAATTATCAGTATTTTTTTAAATATAAAAATATATTAAGATTAATAGTTAAAATTATAAAGTTGAATTAGTCACAATCAAGTTTCTAAGAAAAAAAAATAATTTATCTTTTTGAATTTACTTTTATAAATTGAAAAAAGTATTTTAAGACGATATTTTGCTAAAATTTACTTAAACATAATAGGTAATATACAAAAGAAAAATTATTATACAGTTATCTCAGTAATTTTTGAGAGAATCAATATTTGATAATATTCTAATTGATAAATACATATTGCTGAAGGGTATTTTTAGGGAAAATTTACATTGATGCATTTTTCATTTGGTAAGCATTTTAATATTCTTCAAACCTTTCCAATATGTTTATTTATGATATTTTTCATAGATTTGATTTTGCTTATCAGTAGTGCTGAAATATGTCAAATTTCGGGCAAAAAAAATCTATTTTTCCCTAGAAGTTATTCAAACTAGAAAAAACATATACTTTTCATAGTATTTTATGTGAAATCAAATTTAGAATTGAAAAATTTGTTTTTATTCGTAAATTAACAAAAAATATAGAAAACTCTAAAATGAAACCAAAAAAAAGGTTTGAAAATAATATTTGTATAATATAAAAAACATTTTGTTGAATTCTACATGTTTAAATTTGTATTTAAATTTTGAATTGCGAAAATTTGATCCACAATTGTTTTATATTCAGAATTTAAAAATTTTTCTTTTAATTTATTTTCTAAAAATATACAAATCTATAAAAAAAATTTTTCATCTTTACATGAACATTTTTTTCTGTCCTTATAATTTTTGCAATATCTTAAAACATCGTACATTACAAATTTTTCTAATTAAATTGTTTGCAAAATAAAAATTGAAACAAATAAATCATTCCAGATCATGTTTTAAACAAAAATGAAGACTTAGAAGATTCAAAATTATACACAAAATCTACATTTTATAAACAATTCTATGAAATAAATTATTAAAAAATTTAGTGAAGGGCAACAAGGATGAGTTTAAAAAAAATTCAAACACAAAGTAAACTTTTGTCTGCGACAAAAACTGTTGGATCTGTTTATGCAGGAGATTTCTTTGGAAACATTTTAGAGCTTAATGAGCCTTTTTCTGCATATTCTGTTGTTTATAAACTTGAAGGGAATCCTGTGAGTGCTCTTTGCTCGCTTTCCATTCTGAATGAGCACAGTAATGTAAGCATTAAAGAAAATAGTAATAATGGTAATAGTAGTAGCAATTTTACTAGCAGTAACACAGCAAATACCAATACCAATGCTGGACAAACATTTTTGTATGCTGGTACATGGAAAGGTTTACTTTACAGACTAAAACTAATAAAAAACAAAGTGATAGAGGAAATAAAAATAGAATTACTCAAAGATCAAATTATTAAATGCGCACAATACTTTGACGGATTCGTTTTTGCTGGCACCGCAAATTGCATTTACCAAATATGCCCGTTTAATATGAATATTATTTATAATTTTAGTGTGAATTCGAAACCACTCTCAATGAATATCTTTAAAAATAAGCTTTTTGTCGGTATGAACACTGGTTCTATTCTTTATATCGAGCCTGAGAATGAAGTCTGTCGGTTTTTTGATATGTACAATTCTTTGAATGGCTTTCAAGGCGAGGAAATTATTAAAAGTAGTCTTATTGATATCAATACTTTTGATATAGTTTATTCTAATAGCAATAAAAGCAATCACAATGTAAACAATACAGCTAGCAACTTAAGTACTTCAAATAATAATAATAAGAATAGCAATATAAGTTTAGATAGCAACAATAGAATACCAAATAGCAGCAGTATACTCAACAATACACCCAGCAGCATAGACATAACAACACAAGAAAACAAAAAATTTTACAAACTAAAAAGTTACGACTACTCTCACGAAAACGCAATTCTAAGCATGACAACCCTCAAAGACCATTTATTAACTGCATCAAGCGATAAATCAATAAAACATGGAAACAATATAATTTTTCATAACGAAGAAAAATGGATTAGATCAATCGATAAAAATTTCTTTGCTGCTGATAAGTCTTTATACACCTTCAAAGATTTTCCTAAAAACCGTAAAGTAGCTTTGTTATATTCTCATGAAGACTATATCAGTGTTGTTTTGTATGTTTCCAATACACAATGTATTACTTTTGGCTTAGATGGTGTTATCAAGGTTTATAAGGAAGGCGAAATAGAGTTAAATGAATATGAACAACAAGTTCTTGATTCTTTAATTAATCAATAAATATATTAAGTACGTTTTATTTTTTTTATACACAGATAATACCAATTTTTTTATTAATTATAGAAATAAAAGTGTTTTCTTCAGTTTGATTTTATTGATAAAATTACTTGTCTTATTAAGCAACAAAAAGTAGTTTAACTTACAAATAGTATAAAACATGATTTCAATATAAATTATCCAGATTTGTTTTTATTTCGAAATTATGCTGATTTATTTTTTCGGTCATTGTTTGATTTATTGATAAATATAATTGTGTTATTATATTTTTTTCATCTTTTTAAAATGTATCTTTTATAAAATTGTAGTCGTATTTTATGGTTATCATTGTTTTGAAAGTTATCTAGTGCCAGAAATCTCACGTAAATGAAAAAAAAACAACTTTTGCCAGAGCTATTTATACTATTTTTAGTAGTTTCAAAGATAATTGTAGCAGAAATACGGTTGTTATTTAAGTTCGAACTATAAATCAAAGTAAAATTAAAATTGAATAAAAAGTTTTTTTCAAAAGCTTTTACCCTTTATTATTTTTAAAAAATATTTTATTTTAATTTTTCGTAATAATTTTATTATATATTTTCTTTTTTAAAGTTTTACTGAAATAGCATTATTGTATTTGGTGTCGATAAATAAATTCATCACGCAACAAACAAAAAATAAAAAAATACAGCTGTAGTTATATTGTTTTTACTACGGTTTTTAGTAATATTTTTCACATTAATGTTTCTTTGTTGCTTTGTATAATACAAGTCAAAAAGAATTTTACTTTCTCAGCATTGGGTGTTTCTATGAAAATATCTATTGTAAAATTGTGGTAGTATAAAATATTAAAAAATTGTTAAAAAAATATTCTTCTTAATGAGAACAAATTTGGATAATTAGAATTTGGTTAAATATGGAATTTTGTATTTCAATTTCTAATTGAATACGAATTTACTATTTTTATCAATTTTAGTTGTTCCGAAAATAGAATGTGCTTTTGGTTTATCAAAAGTTGCAAATTGCTATAAAAAAAAAGAAGAATAAAAAATATTGAAAAATATGTGATATTTTAAATTATAAATAGTTTACATTTAAAAATAAATAATAATGAATAACAAAAATAATATTTATTTTTCTTTAAATTATAATAGTATTACTTTTAACAAAAACATTTTAGAATATTATTTTAGGTATAACAAAATACCAGGTGAATACAACAAAAATACAAAAATTGAATTATAAATCGAAATTTATAGAATTTAATTTTGTCCTGTAATACTGGTACACTACCATATTAAAAATAAATCTTAGTTCTATTAAAAATATTTTCGATTTTAAAATTTATTTAAAAATTTTTTATTAAAGTCGTTACTAAAAATACGATTTATCTTCATTTGTTCCTATTATTTCTACCAGGATGATTGTTGCTATCTTTACTACTATTAAAATTATTTATCATTCAATTTTTTCTTATCTTATTTTGTTATTTTTACAATATAAATAGCTTTTTGTGATCTTTCTTATCTCATAGACGAAAAATTTTATAAAAGTAAATCTTGTATATTTGAGTTTATTATTATAAATTGTATTCTTAATAAATAAAAATAATATTAAAATTTTTATTTTTAGTTTATCTTCAATGCATTTACATTTTAAAACGAAAAATATATAAAAAAATAAAGTAAGCAGACCTTCTGATATTGTATCAAAAATTTTTTTTTTAGAAATGTATTTTAATATATTTCTGTTATTTTATCCCAAAGAACAACAGGTTTATTTTTAAGTTTACAAAAAAAATCTTTGGAAATAGTGTTTTGCATTAAAAACTTGTTTTTGCATCAAACTGAACGGTGTTCATCATCTCATAACTTTTTTCATCTGAAAAATGTCGTTTTTTTCTATTTTGATCTGTCTTATGTTACTATTTTATGTTTATAAATTTTAAATCAAACTTTTTCTTCTTTTACTATTTATTATTAAGTTTTTTGATAAACAAAAATAATACAATGTTTTGTTTTTGTGATCTTTTGAAATAAAGCAATGATAATCAAATTTGATAAAAAAACTTATTTAATAAATCATTTTACACAAAATTATGCTTCAATTTTTCTTTTTATATTTTACTCAACCAAATATTAGTGAATTAAACACGTATTATTTAAAAATATACAGTTTTTTCGTTATATATTACATTATAGTACAATTTTTTGTTATATAAAGCACAAAACTAATTAAACACATAGAAAAGAGCCCCAATGTAAATTTTATTTATATATTTTTTTTATATAGCTTAAACGAAATTAGATAAAAAAAATCAATAATTCAACATAACAAAAGATAAATCCTTTTTGTAATTAATATACACTATGCCTTAAAATTGTCTTATTTTTTACAAGATTTTGACAAATGATAATGTTTGTCAATATAAATCTTTAATGAAATCAAATTAGCATTTTGTGCATAAATTTACACCTTTGTTTATAAGAACACATGTCAATGCAAACTTTTTATATAATTCTAATATGATATATAAGAATTGTGATTTAAAAATTTATTTTCTATAGACATGTATTGTAAATAATATTTCATGTTTGGGTTTGCACTTTATTGGATGTTGTTTGTTCTGACAGTTATTATTGCTCTTTTGCCTCAACCTTAAGACAGCGGACACGTTTTTATACTACATCCGCTAACACAACTAATCTGATTGGTTAATTTATCACCATCAGAATTAATTATTATATAAAAAAATACAAATTGGTTGAATTCAACCCGACCTCTTAATGCGCTTATAAAAATTCAGCCCATTGAACATAGAAGCTTCTTATTCAAATACTTTTGAATTTTTTATTATTCTTGTTTGTTTTCAACATTCATAATACAAAAAATCCTCCGTTAATCACGAATCTTAAATTTTCTTAGAATATAATATACAACCCCTGAAAAATATCAGACTAAAAAATCTCAAAATGCTACAAAGATATTAAGTAAAATCTTGCATTTTATAAATACCGAAAATATTAGATCATTTATTAGAATTATAATATCAATTGATAATATTTTATAGCAAGTACAGAATATATTAGAAGCACTCACAGTTACATTGATTTTAATAATTCATGTAACAAAAAAAAAACTTCTAAAAAATCAAAGTTGTTTATTAAAAGGTAGTTTTTATATTTTTATTGCGTTTTTTAAACTTCATCATGTTCAGGTAAATTTTTTTTTTAAAAAAAAACAATTAAGTGTAAAATTTACAACCTAAAGTTGAAAATTCATTATAAAATTGATTTAAAATAAATAAAAAAAATATGATTAATGTTATGATAAAGAAAGATAAAAATCTACTGTTTATTCGTTCTGTTTTTTCTAAGACGATTTGTAAAATTTAATAAGACAAACAACAATAAATAAAACATCGGAATTTTTCTTCTGATATGTATTTTGCTTTTTAGTAAAAAAATTGTATATTTTTATATTATTATTAATGTTTTTTCTTATAAATCATCGGTTTGTAGATTTTTTGCCGACATGTTTTTCTACTTTTTACTGTTAATGATTACATAAAAATAAAAGTAAACTTTGCGCTTTGGGGTTAAAGTAATATTTATGCTAATAAAAGTTCCGTTTTTGTCATAGTATTTACGAAGTTTAGTGAAAATCAAATAATAAATGTTGTACTAGTGCTGTTTTATGTTTTTTTTATATTATCATTTTTAAATTAAAAATTGATGAAATGATTATGCAAAAAAATATTGTTATATAGATTGACTGTGCCTTGGTTTCTATCCCGCACAGGTGGTATCTGTGAAACTAGAACGCTAACGAAGACTAAGTGGCAATCAGTTCAACTGGTCTATCACCAGAAGTTAAAGTTTAAGTATTTTTAAATTAATGAAAGAAACATGGTAAATACAGTTTTTTGAGGCATAATCTTTAGCTAATTTTTGTTGTCGTTTGTTTTTTTTTCTTGCATTATTCTTCTGTCTGGAGTACATTAAGAGTAAATAAAAGGTGTGATAAAGGAAATGATAAAATAATAAATTTATGCGAAACTTAAGGTTTTTATAAAATCACATAAACAAAATTGCACAACAAGACATTCACCTTTTTATATTATATGATAGAATTTATAACAAATTTTAAACCTTTTAACTCTTTTTTTTTCAGCAAGTAAAAATTTATTAGCTTAAATTAATTAGTGTTACCTAAAAACAAATGCACTGAATTTGGTAAGATAGTAATTTTAAATGATTTCACATAAATTTCTTGGTAAAAAATATTTATTCAAGTGATATAGAAAAATTAATACTAAAATCGTCCCTTTGTGCTAGTAGTCTTTTTACGAATTTTTAAATTTGAATATATTTTATTGCAAAAAAATATATTGTATCTGCAACAACTATTTCTTTGTTATATATAAAATTTATTAACAATCAAAACATAAGTGTACATATAGTTGTTTAAATTCATTTGTAGATGAAATAGAATATAAATAGTTTTTTAATGTTTTTTTATTTATACAAGATTTTTTTGGTTGAAAATTCGTCCACGATTCATCAAGAAAGTTTTTTCGCCATAAAAGTAATTGTAATGACTTGATAGTCGGCTTATTCATCCCTTAAAAGCAATGAGGTATAAATGGCCAAATAAATTTTGATCACTCGCATTTTCTCTTGAATATTTAATTCAATTTCATAGTTTAAATATAATCCAAAGTCAACTGAAGTAAAGAGAAAAAAAACCAGAACCCAAAAGAATGGTCTTTCTACAAGTCCCTATTTCAAAATTACTACACATTTGGTGAGGAACCTGGGCAGGATAACTATAAAAACTAAGGTTTTAATTTAGAAAATTTACGCATTTTATTATATTTTTTTTGTATATCATTTTATTCAATACCAATAAATAAAAATTATTTGTTCATATTGAGATCGTCATATGATTAACAACCAAAACATATATGCAAACTGTTCTTAAAAACAAATAAAAGATTTACATTATATAGAAGAGAAGTTAATATTAAGCTTTCATTGTTATATAGTAAAACTTTATGAAGAAGTAATGAGGGTTTCGGTTTTGATCATAAAATTCATACATTAATTTTTTTTACGGTATGTCAGAAAAAATTTAAAGCGATTATATTTTTACAATTAAGATAGCAGGTGTTTATAATAAAGTTTCCGCTATCATAAGTATACTGGAAAAAAATAAAACTAGGCTTCCAAAGCTAACAAAAATAAACGCGCTAAATCTAAAACAACAACAAAAAATCTACACTGAAATAAAATCGTCGTATTATAAGAATATTTTTATATGACACAAACAATTTTTTAACCTATCGCGATCTTAAATAGATTCTCAATTATAAAGTTTTTTAGTTGTTATTTACATATAATCTACTAGAATGAATTTTTATTATATAATTATTGTTTGAATATTCAAACTATTTTTATGTATAAGTTAGTGTATTTTTTATTTTTTCAAAGGTTACTATTCCTATTATAAAGGTTTTGATATATTCATAACTAATTCTTTTATGGTACAACTAGAGCTGATAAACATTTAAATTTGTGTACTTTACCAAAATGAAACAGAAAATGCAATATTTATAAATTTCCTAGATGCAATTCTATTTTGCAGTATCTGAGAAAATTATATGTATATTCCCATTTCTTTTTGATATTGTGCAGTATCATAATAACATTTTAAGGATAAATTGTATGCAAACAATAACAAAATATTTTAAAATACTTATGAAACATATGCTTTATATAAGAAAAAAAAATTGATATGATAATTTATTACCATAATTAATTAAAATAATTATTTGTATTTCTAATATTATGCATTTATGACGTATTTTTTAAATTAAACTTGAAACCAAGCAAAAACGTTTTTTAATGAAGAAATTGATATTAAATATGTATTTTTTATTGTAAAAAATAATCTTTGTTATTTAATTAGACTACAAATAGTTTCATATATTCTCTTTTCATTTTAAATCTTATGGTATTATTGTAAAACTTATTTTATGAGTCACGTGAAGAGCAAACATAGCATTTTGCATAATTTAACTTTTAGATTTTTTTAGGAATCGTAATTTCTATATAACGAGCAATTTTTCACTCGATAAAATTTGTCAATGCATGAATAAAGATTTTATATGTATTGCAATTTTAATTGTGTACTTAATGCTCTTCTTATTGTGTGAATTTAAAAATTGAAACTACTTGAACTTTCAATAGTGTGATTATTCGCGCAATTCATATATAAGCTTTCAAATTTTTTTAATGCTTTGCTTTACTATCCGGTTGAAGCTAAATAATTTTAATTAGAAAATAGAAAAAAACTATTATTTAATATAATTTGAACAAAATTTATATGGATATATTGTAGTTTCTATAGAAAGCGTTAAGTAAAAATTCACAGTTAATAAAAAAATCTTAAGCTTGGAATTCTGAAACTTTTTTATTAAATGAACATATAATAACAATTAGAATAGTTTAAAGAAAAAGCGGATTCAGCTCCAAATTTGAATTTAGAATTTTTTTCGGCATATAATTAAATAAGTGACAGTATTTATACTTTTTAATTGCCAGCTTTAACCATTCATAGCAGAAACTGATTGACTAATTTTAATTACAGTATAATTTCAAACGAATGATTTTTTCTGTCAATCAATCAAAAAAAATTTCGAAAATATTTTACCGAAGGGAAATAAAAATAAAAAACTATTTATTATTATTTAAATTAATAATTTGCAGATTGTTAAAATTCAATTGATTAAAAGAAAATTACGAAACAACAATAATTTTGAGTAAAAATTATATTTTTCGGTTTCAAGTGCTCTAATTTTTTTATTTTGTTTGTAACACTGAGAATATTGCTATTTGCAAAGTATAGATTTCCAAGTTAGAGAGAAAACAGAATATATTTATATATATTATATCTATATACTATTTTGAAATGATATATTTAAGACTCTATTTCTTCTATTAAAAATTTTCATTACTATTTTTTGAAAATAAACTACATTTAGGCTCTGAATATTTTCATATTTTATAATCCGCTTAATGTTTGTGTTTTCTTCAATATATAGTGATTTTATCCTCATTAACTGGTATGCTGATAATACAACAAAAATGTTTGAAAAAAATGTTGGAGGGACGGAGAAAATCAACAAAAAATGTTTGAAAAACAGAGAAGAAACGTTCAAAGTAATAGATATTGCGCAGTTTAAAAGATCTTGTGCAATAAAAAGTCAATTTACTTACTTTATTATCTAATGTCAACAGGCAAACTTGGATACAGCATCTATATTTAATATTAAACAAATTGGAAAAGCAAATTTATTATTCCTAGATTCATAAACCACATTATTTTATAATTGTTATTTAAAATTATTCAACTTATCAAAAATATTTTCACAATTTTTTACAACATAAAAAGAAATAAATAATAAAAAAACAATAATTTTACATCAGTAAAAAAATATTTAAATTTGAATCGTTAAGACATGGTTTCAAGCTATAGTTTGCGCACACACACGCGATTTCATAAATTATCTATATTAAATGCAATTGAATTGAGGAAATACACTAATTTAATGTTCTTTAGTATTATAAAATGTTTTATTCCATTATAGAAAGATGACAAAAAGAATTTAGTCGAAAATTGTATTTCTAGCTCGTTCATTGTGTTAAAAAATATATTAGAAGTTCTCTTATAGTATATTAAGACTTTTTTAAAAAAAATCGGAATGTTTTTACATTTTGTTTCTACGAATATAATATACATTTTGCAAGAACACAAAATAAAGAACATATAGTAAAATTTATGAATTTATAGAAATTTTTATGATTATTTAAATTTTTTTTATAATATACATTTTAAAGGATAATATGATCTATTTCTTTTAGCTAAAATATAAGATGCTGCATTAATCTGTGTCTTTATATATGTTACTGAAATTTTTTTTACAAGAAAATTCTTTTAAATTCATCATTTTGTGATAAATATGGGAAAACATTTTATGTGAATTATAAATAATCCTGTGAAAAGGTATTCAAAAATAGCGATCTTAGTATTTTTTATTTTATTTGTAATTTTTTTAAAACTAAACTGTTATTTTTTTAGTGAATATCAACTTTACATTATAATTATTTTCATGTAGAAATTTATTCATGTAAAAAACAAAAAAAAGATGTCTAAAAATAAAAAAAATCTTGTATATGGATTTGTCATATACCAGATTAGTGGATATAGTAACTTCATTTTTTTCAAGAAATAAGAATATTACCTTTATAATACAATAATTCTCTTGAAAAAATTTATTTTTTATGATCAACATTTTTTAATAAAAAACTTTAAGGCAAATTATTAAGATTTTTAATATTTCTAGTTATGTGAATTCTCATTTAAGAGTTCTAAGGGTTGGATGTGCGCGGGTGACCACTTGATCGACCCTACTTTTTGGCAATCGAAATATTATAAGAATTTAAAGACATTTAAAACTCGTTGCTATTTATTTATTAGCTTATTTAAGCTTTTTGTTTAATCAAATTGGACAATTCGTCACAATTTGAAAACACTTATCAAAGTCGAAAAAATATTGACATCAACAAATACCAATAATTCTTCTCCTAAAAAATCAAACAAATCAAATAAATGAGATTTCAAAAATGTCAAACATCAAAACCATCAAAAACACGAATAACAAATGTAAACAAATGATAAAACAAGCCATTCATACAATGGTTATTTTAATCACTGTGACGACATACAACTCTAAGTATGAAATTTTACAGCTGATAAATTTGAATACAGCCACAAAATTTGTTCATAAGGTTAATTTTTATATTACAAAATATTTAAAATGAACATAACACATGCAATGTCGATTGAAAAGCAGTAAAAAATTTACTCTTTTTCCGCATACTTAAAAATAATACAAATGAAAAACAATGTTGAAAATTTCAAAACTTTATCACAACTATTTTATTCCGTTTTAAAGCATATTTTTTTTCTATAATTATCAAAAGTAATAAAAATTAACGCATAACTTATAAAATTTAGTATTGAATATTTCATGATGTAAAAACGTTGTAATTTTTGTGATTGATAGGCAATTAATAATTAAAAAGAACATTTTTAATTATATTGTTAGAATCAATATATTTCTGAATACATAAAAGTTTTTTAGTATACTCATGATCTTTTAAATAAAATTCGTATAGATGTATTACTTTTTATGTATTTGTTTATAATGAAAAAAAAAAATTGTTTTTTTAAACAAAAGCGTCTGCAAAAAATGTATATTTTTGAATTTTTGTTTTATAGAACCAAAAGATTTTTTTTTGTGAAGTTAATTTTTTAATTGAAAAATTAAATTAATGCTTGAATATAAACTATATAATATATTTTTAAAACAATTACAGAACAACAAAAAATTT
>AFBI03000114.1:58656-108364 GCA_000230595.3 Edhazardia aedis USNM 41457 | reverse complement strand
AGTAGTACTTGAATTTTTAAAATAGAAATCACATTTTCTTTTTACGATTTTCAAATGATAAATAAAAATCATTACTTTTTTTGATAGCATTTTAATGCATTTTGAACCATTTCAATTATTTTGTTTTAATAGAAATATTCTTTTTCAAGAAATTAAATTTTATTAATGATAATTTTGTAGATCTCATATAAAAAATTTTTTTCAGCCAAAAACCTTAAAAAAAAATTAATCTTATCTTCGTAAACAAAAATATATTTTTTATCTTTTAAAGAAGGATTCAATCTTTTTTTTAACATACCAAAAAAATCCACGTTTATACCAATTACCATTGTAATTTTTCATTAAATATATAAATTGATAAAAAAAAATTATAATGTCATTATTATTGTACTGATTCGATGTTTTGAAATAAATCAAATCTACTAAAAAACGTACTTTTCAATATTATTTATTAAGTGCATATGAGTTATTTCGATTTTTAAATTTAATAAAAATTTGTAAAATTAGAAATATATGTAACGAAATTTTCCACAATAATCATATATTACACAAAAAAAATTAATTGAATATTATTTAACAAAACGACCTGATATTTATGTTCAGAATCATTATTGGCTATAATTAAAATTCATTTGGTAAAAATATAACACACTCTTTTACAGGCCGAATATTTTTCTTAGAAACTGAATCGCAATAGTATTTTAAACAAGAACGTAGGTTAATGTAAATTTTTGTAAATAACGACGAATATATACAATTTTTACATATAACATATGATAAGAGCAGTTATCCATAATAGCATTACTTTCATAAAAATATTCTGAGATAACAGATTCGAATTTTCTCGTGCACGATTTGTCGCATTAATAGTATTATTTCCATGGTTGTTTCACATTTAAAATCTTTATTAATTTTTTGAGCGTGAATAGTCTGATCAATTTTTTTGATACTTTTATATTTTGTTTCAATATTTCAAATGTATAGGACACGCTAAATATAATCTTTTTGTGCGTTATATAACAATATAAAATAATTATATGAACGATTATATTATTATAAATAATTTTTTTTTACTTTATGTCTATCTGAATTTAGGCAATCGATTTAATAATACCCAAATCTTAAAATTGTATTCTTTTTAGTAAAATCACAAATTAATTTAACTTTAAAAAGGAAAAAGTTACAAGATTGTTTTTCTAATTAATAATTATATCATGCACAGCACAAGTTGGTCGTTCGACGAACGACAATAATTTATTATATCCACAATTTAAATAAAAAACATATGACAAAAATTGGAATACAAAATATAAACAAAATGAAGTAGCTATCAAATATATCACAAAATATATCAATTCATAAAAAAAATTATTCTTATATTATTATCTTTTGAGGCAAATTTTCATTGATTTTAGATATTCTTAAATTTTCGATTTATAATTGCTAAGCAGGAATTAGAAATTTAAAAAAATAAATCAAATCGTTATTAACCATTCATTAATGTTATATTTATATATATGAAACACCCTTCAACATGAATATTAACATTATTTAAAAAAACACACAATAAAAATATTTTTATCAACTTTAAATAGCGTCTTAAAGATTTCCGTAATAAATTTTATTTAAAATAATAAAATTTCTTTCTATAACGATTAAGGAAGAACACCAAGAAACTTGTAAATTAAGGATTTTTAGAAATATTAATACAAATCATAATTTTTATGAAAGATAATTTTCTTTCCTAGTAAGCAACTTTAATTCCGTTTTTGCAGTTCAGAAACCAAATGAATAATTTTTTTGCGGTAAGTAAATAAATACTTATTTAAATAATTTTTCTACAATAAATTGACTATTTTGAAAGATAAATAATTTTATTATAAAGTAACATAAAAGATATAACATAAACACTACTTTCTACGCACATTAACTCACTTATGTTTATAAATTCTGTCAAAAAATTAATTAAAAATATATATTTATGCGACAAATTGTAGAAAATTCTGTTATTCGATTGCTTTAACATAAAGTCGACCAAAAGTTTCGCATAAACTTAGTGACATGATAAAAAAGCTTTAATGTAACAATATAATAAATGTCGAAATAACTATAATGAACACTTAAAGAGCAAAAAATCTCTGCAAACAAACCCTTGTAGGACAAAAAAACTTTATGCAAGAAGTTTATACCAAAAACAAGTAAAATAGCAATTTTTTAGCTTAGCTTTTTATTATTACTTGATAATTATATTATCATACTATCTTTTTTTTAATTTTATTGCAATTCAAAAAAAATTGTTTTTCGTTTTTTGATATTTTGATAGGAAAGTCATGTAAAGATATTATTATAAAGGAAAAAATTTATAACAGCTTTTTTATGCTTAAAAAATTGTTATTAATTATTGAATAAGAATTTTTTGTTTCTGTTTATTTTTGATATTTGCTTTTATTTAAGTAGAGTTTAGAGATTAAAGCGATCCTGAAGTATTATTCTAGGTCGAATCGGTGATGGGGTAGATTTCTATCTATACTCTATATCTATCGTTCTTTTTGTTTCCATTTTCATTAAGCTATTTTTTCGCGTTCTTGTTGCTTTTCTTTTTCTTTTTATTGTATATATTATTAGAAATATTTCTATAAAAAAGTTAAGAGTTTCATTTATTTGAAAATAATTATGTTAAAATAAAATCTAGATGTATTTGTGGTATAAAAACCAAAAATATCGCAAATGAAATTATAACAATATAATTTATTAAGTTTTTCGAAGAATTTACTTAAATATTAGCCTTTTAAAAATAAAGATTAAAAATATTCTTAATAAAAAATTAGAGAAATTGTATACATAAATTTCTAATATAAAAATATTTACATTAAAATTAGTGATTTTTTAAAAATAAGAAAAAATTGCGAATAATTATTTAAATATTACGAAATAATAAAAAAAAGAAGATGAATATATAGTAAATTTTATAATAATAGTAGTAGTATAAATATCAATAGTAGAAATAATAGTAGTAACAGTAATAGTAAATACAATTTTAGCTTGAGTATTGATGTTTATAATAACTAACAATTTAATAAACGTTATTTTAATGAATTACAAAAACAAAAAATTTTAGATATTAGAATTATATTTTAAAAATGGCAATGTTTTTTTGTCACAGGACGAATTTATAACCAATTTATGAATCATTTGCTGCAATCTATTGTAACAGATCTTGATTTTTTTTAGCTATGAAGCATAAATGTAATAATTATTATATTGATTAAATTTGAAGTTATCTAGTTAAATTGTATCAAAAAAGCAGAAAGCTGAGATTAGTTATTTACATATATAAAAAAGGTATAAGTTTATTTAATACTTCTGAATCTGTTACATGAACTTTATTATTATAAAATTGTTTTTGCGAATAAATTATTACAAACACTTCGCTTTTTTTAGTAGTTCTGTTCTATCACGACATATTAGCAAAGTAAAAATTAACAATCAAAATAAATCAAAGAACAAAAAGAATGCACAATTCGTATTCGGTGTTTTTTTCGTTACATTGATTCTAGCATATTATACTAAAAAAAGGTATACAATTTAAAAAAATTTGATAACATTAGTTTTTCATCTAAAATTTTTTAACAGATCAAAATTAAACATAGCAGCGTCTAAATATTCTTAAAATTCATATAATAGATCATAAAAACTATTTTTTGTAATACAAAAAAAGTCGGAATTTTGATTAATCCAGTAAGTAAATCGCGAAATCTAAAAATTATAATATTTTTTAAACATGTTATGATTGTATTATAAATAAAAATTTTTGGTAAAAAATGTGTATTATTAAATTTTTATAGAGCGGCTTTTTTTTGACTCAATATTAACAAATTTTTCTTTTGTATCACAATTTCTTTTTATCTTAAATAAATATGTTTTGCGAACGCAATTTTTTTTAATAAATAAATTTATGATTTTTGAATTAAATCTTCGACCAAAAAATTATTTTTTAGTATCACACATGGAATATGTATAACATGAAGCTCATGAACCAATACAATATTAAAAAAAAATGTGAATTGCTATTAAATATATCAATATAAAGGTAAAAATGTTGCAAATTTTTATTTTTTAAGTAAAATTATTTGTACTATAGATTTCCTGTAAAGAAGAAATACTATTTTTTTTGGGGCAATTTTCTTAAATGTTGAAAATTTTATTGTTGCTATATTTATTAGTATAATGGTTAAATGTTCTTTTTTCACCATAAATATTAATTCTAACCATATTACTACTATCACAATTATTATATCTCACCCCTTTTTTTGTTTCTTTTAGTTTTAATATCATTTTCTGGGGTTTCTTATCTCAAAAATATCACAAAGTTTCAATTTTCAAATTTTTTAAACTGGTGTTTTGTCTATACTAATTTATTGACGTTTAAACGAAACATTTCTTTATGCTTTTTATTTTATGCTAATGCAAAAAATGATAAAAGCAAAGATCAAGAAATAATGTTTAAATTAAAAATATTTTATATGATAATTATTATCTTGATATATATGAAATATTTGCGTCATATAAAAATTTTAGATTTACTACAATTTTTCTCAAGAAAATATCATTGGTTACTAGAAATCATTTAATAAACGGGCAATTAACTATAGATTAGCATTTACGCACAATGAGAAAAGTAGCAGGGACAGAAAGAAAATTAATAGACACACTATTATGTTTTCACATCATTCCTAAGAATCATAATCCATAAATTATTCATTATCGAATGTTAATCTTGAACTTTTTTTAACCCTTATCGCCTTGACTTCCATGCGGATACCGCATCAATTTATTCTAGATTTGGGTTTTTGGGTCTTGTTATTATTATTATTATAATTGTTATTTGTTTTTTTTATAAAATTTGGCATATTTTTCCATTTAAATGAAATTTGAGTAAATGATGTTAATTTTTAAAAATTAAATTTTAGAGACTAATATCAAAGGTAAATTAATGTTGAAAACATTTTTTTTGCTTTGGATAGAATGAAGTATATTTAATAATGTTATTTAAGTATGCAATTATTTTTTTGACTGAATCATTAAAAAGCTACTTTAACACGAATATGCACAATATTTACACATATGTTAAAATTTTAAATATTTCCGATCTACAAATTTGGATAATTTTGAACACCAAAAAACGTTTTAATATAGGTTATAAGTAGACAATACTAATTTATCTGTAAAAAAAAACATGAAGGTTCATACGAGAAATTTATAGCATAAATTTTTGGGATAATAGAAAAAGAAAAAAATAAAGAGACAATGTGTGTTTTTTTGTAACAAAGTGTTTGTTTGTAATGATCTAAACTCAAATATAATATATCTTAAATAAAAAGTCTATGAAATTGAAATTTTCTTTGTTGAAATTATTAAGTATTTTGGTTGTAAAAGGAAGTTTTATATTATTTTTTTTCAAGATGTAAAAATAAACTTTTATTGTAGAAATGATATTTTCTAGTTATTTATATTATTGTTTTTATCGAAAGTTAACTTTAAATACACATTTAAAAATATATCATACATTCATTTTCCACATAATGAGTATAATAAATAAAAAAATACTAATTTCATATAGTGTTTCGAACATAATTCGAATTCAAAGATCCCGAGAGAAATTAAGCTACCAGCTGATTTTTCTCAAAATATGATGATTTATGTTCAGGTCAATTTATTTCGAATTTTTTAGTAGATTCGCATTTAAAAAAACCTTATGTGTTTGATTAAAGTAAAAATTTATAGCAAAAGAAGTGTAACAAACCCACTGAGAATCCTTTTTGTTAAAATAAAGATTCATTTGCTCTATATTTTTGATTTCATTATTTTTACATCATTCAAATGTTTTTTTTTCTTTCTATACACATTTTTTTATTTTCGAAATGTACAAAATAAGATATTGATGAAAACCTTAAAATCAACCATGACGTAATGAGAAAAAAACAAATAAAATAAATTCGTGCAAAAAAACCTCGTAAGATATACAACAATTGATCTTGAAATTATAAATTCAATGTAAATAAAAAGGTTTGTACAAGGTAAAAAGTGACAAGAAATGCATAGTAAAGTATTTATATCAAATATTCTTACAATTCTATATTATTATGTTTTTTTATACTTAGAAACACAAAAACTCATCGAAAAAAACAAAACTATATTTATATTCATTTAAATCTTATGATTTAAATTTTTCGAATGTTCCCAAAATAATTCTTTTTGTTTTGCTATGACATTTATCAGCATAATTTCCTTAATTTTTTAAAAAAAACGTTTTTTTATGTTGAATGTTTTTAAAAATTAGAATTACCAAATATTTCCTTATTTTTAAGTAGTTTAATCGAAAAATATTAAAAAAGGTTTTGAAAAATTATTGAAAATCCTAAAAACAGCTATGTATTTGCATGAAAAATACAAAAAAGAAAATATATATGTTAATAAAATATTTTCTTAAGTTAAAATAAAAAAAATATAATTCAAATGTTTTTAGTCGATTTTTATTTAAAAAACACATAAATATTTAATTTTTTTCTTTTATGAAGAATGATTTTGTACTTTTTGATATTCGAAAATCTGTAGGAAATCATTAGAAAAAAAATTTTTGAAAGCTTTACGTTAAAATTCTTTTTTAGTATTAGATATTCAAACTGATAATTCCGAATTCATCCTATAAAATTTGATCATTCATTTTTAAAATTCATACATGCATTCCTTAAAATTTTCGACATCTAAAAAAAACTTTAATATATGAAAAATGAAATCTGTTCATAAACGCTTAATTTTTTCTTTAAAAAGCATTAAAAACAAAATATGAAGACTAAATAATTTTTTTTAGATATAATTTTTTCAGTAAAAAAACATTTGCGCAAAATTATTTATAAAACCTTTTAATTGTACAGTAATTCATGGCAGAAAAATGTGATTTGTATGTAAATATAAAAAACTGTAATCTTAGTTCAGGTTTTTGACGAAAAATTGTGACGGAAAAAATAATAAAATAAAAAAAAGTGTTCTTGAGATTTTCCTTAATATATTATTATAGTTTAATCGAACTATGTAGTTTTAGATGATTTTTTATATATCTTAGCGGCATTCTTTTCTTCCGTGTTCTAATATAAATAGACCACCTAAATACTTGTATATAAATCTGGTACCGATCACCAAAATTTCTCTGTGATCATTTCTATAGCCCGTTTAGATAAAATTCTTATTTTTGCATTCTTCCAACTTTTCTTTTTTTCATACAAAATGATCAAACACATAAAATAAAAACAAAAAGAAAGTAAATCAAAATAAGCTCAGAATTTGTTGCAATATGCAAATTTTCAAACAAAATTGTGTATTATGTTCGCTTTTTTTTTTAAATACCATACATTTCAATGTAAAAAAATTTTTCTATTTTTTTATATATGTAATCATTGCAGAAACAAAGTGTGGCTACAAACAAAATATTTTTTCATTGAGAATTACCATTGTTTTTTTATATCACGTTATTGGTGAAAAAATATAAAATAAACGAGAAAATTGTTAATTCTTAATTTATTATAAAAAAGGTTTAAGACTATCATATTAGAATATTTATAATCTAATTTGGTTAAAATATTATGTTTTCGATTTGTTAAACTTTTTTTGTCATAATCCATTATTTAAGTGATGCTCACAATAATAATACTAATATATATATACTAATATATACTAATATTTTTATATTTAATGTTTAAACTGTATTCATAAAAGAACTTTAAAGCATCGTTGTCAAACTTTAGCCAATGTATTACAATTTTCATATTTTTTTTATGCCCTAGTTGGATAAAATACATTATTTTTTAAAAAATATTCAAAGGTTTAAAAGCTCTTAGTGTGCTTCAATTTCTATTTTTTATACGATTTAAATAATTAAACATACAAAATTCAAATTTTTTTTTACCAAATAAATTAGTCAAAGCAATGACACATACAACCAATGCTTATAATTGGTGTGAAAAACATATCTTTGTTTCATAACTATCGGAATGCAGGTAAAAAATCATTAGGCAGGTCTAATATACTCTTTAAAATGACATCTTGTTGTTGTTTCATGTGTATGACCAACTTTTTTCTTGCGAAAGTTCGTTTTGTTTATCAGATACATATTAAAATCTAAGACAGAACAAAAATATGATGCATTTAGTTATATAAAGCTATAAAAAAATTAACCTATAAGACCGGAACATGCTTATTTGGAAATAGTTTCACCAATATGGATATATATAATTATACCATAAATTTATTAGCGTAAGAAAATTATTGGAAAACGCACAATTTCAAGAAAATATATATTAAATTCAATTATTATAATTAGATCATTTCCTTACAATACATAAAGAAAAATTTTATAAAAATACACGAGATTGTTCTAAAAATCAATTATATCTTATTGTATAATTACATTTATATAAAAAGGAAGCAATAATTTATTTACTTATAATGTTAATTTAAATATGTGATTACTTGCTAGAAAAATCAAACAAAAAGAATATATATAAACCTTTATTCAAATCAAATTAATTAAAGTTCATGTTAATGTCATATTATTTATTTATTTTCAATTTTCTTTTTTTAATTGTTAGCAAAAGTTTATAGAAAATTTAGTATAAAATATAATGCTGAAATTGAAAATTATCAATATCAAAGCCCAAAATTTTTTTATGCATTCATATCACTAAAAAAACTAAATATTTTAATCTAATATCGGTGTTTATGAAGAATCCTTATTTTTCTTCTTGTGCTTGTTAAAGATAAATACTTTATAACAATAGCAATGAACAAGTCAACTAGAAAAGAATTTTTTGCTGTTTACGAGCATAAGCAGGACAAAATTATGACACAACCCGCATAAAAACCTTACACAAAATTGATGTAAAAAAAATCGACCGTTTTTTTGTGATTTATGATTAAATTAATTAAATGTTAGATAATCAATTCTGAAGGATTATTTTAACTTTATATAATTGATTAGTTATCAAGTCGCTTCCGAAAGCAAATATAACTAAAGAGATGAATAAATCTACATCAGTAGAAAAATCATAATGTATGATGGAAAAAAGTGAAATTTAATAATGTGGTACGACATTTTTCTGACAACTACATAAAAGAAAGGTAAATCAAAATAATTTTAGTTCTGATAAAAATGATATACAAGAAATTATGTTGTCATAAAACAGGGATCTATGAAAAAACATTAATTATAATAAAAGTGCAAAAAAACCTTTAAGAAGTGCGAATGTGCAATGCCAAAAAGACCGATATAGGCACGAAGAACCACCGAAGTAGTCAGATATCGGGGAAATATAATATTTCATATTCCCAGACGATGAGTTGCTAATCAAGATATTCTGTCAACAAAATTTCTATATATTTTAATTTTTTTATTTTTACATGATCTAGATTTCTAAAATTAAATGGTACAGAAATTGGTGACAATTCAACAATAAAACATTATTTTTTATGTTTATCTGAAAAATTCATTATGAAAAAACCCTCCAACATAAAATAAAAACTATATATTTATCTTGTCTTATATCGTTAATATGATATAATAAACACAATATATTTGTTTTTTAGAACTTTTAATAAATAATTTTTGGGATGTTAAATAGAACTAGGATTTTTGGGTATTTTAGTTTTTTAGCATTCCTTTAGGATTTAACTTTAATTAGTATATTTTCATTCTTGCATTCAATTGTTACTGTTAGCGGAATACAATAATATATTCTCATGTTTTAAGTTAAATTATGTGGATATTTAGTTAATGATGAAGAATTCCATATAGAAAATACATAGTGTGATAATTTTTTTAAAAAAAAAACATTCTAAATATTTTGATAAATATTAAGAAATGAAAAAATGTTGACGTGTATTTGTTTGGCACAACAAATTAAATTTTTTGATATGTGATAAACATATTCACCAATGTTTGTCAAAAATTTCAAGTTTTTAGATTTCATATAGTTAAAGAATGGTTATGATTATTTTTATCACTACCATGATCATTACTTTTGTAGACCTCCATATTATATTTATACTTTGTCATTAGAAATTTAGGGGGCGTAAAGGATTGTGGTTATTTATAAATTAATATTTCATATAACAAGATAAAATATAATAAAAAAATATAACCAGACTAGAAAACCACAATATCTTTAACTAAGATACATTAAAATTACATTTTGAAAGGTTATAACTTAATGATTAATTAAAATTTGAATATAATATTTTGCAAAAAAGGCGATTCTCTATCTTTAATAAAAAATAATTTTCTAATTTTGTTTTATTTTGATTGAAAAAACAAATTTGTACCAAAAAATATTCCGAGATTCCTGTTCTTTGAGTTATGTTAATTATTGACAATCAAATTCCTTTTTCTAATATATTTACAAGTACATTATGGATTAATCAAGATGGAAATCCTTTTTTAATATACATACAAAACATCTACAAATATAAAAATTTAAGAATTTATACATTTATGCTATGATTATCAATAAATTGTTTGTTTTTACTGTTTATAATGTAGAATAAATTTTGTATTTATAAAATGTTCAAATAAAATATAGTTTTTTAACCCCTCTTAATATTAAGGATAAATGAAATAATCATTATTTTTTAATGATGCTATAATGGTTAATTTAAACATCGTAAATACTGTTTTTTGTGCAGTATTTAGAAATGGGCACGAATTGACCATGTTTATCAATTTTAGTTGTTCCACAATATGAATGTATTTTAGTTGAAGAAAAATTGTAAATTTCCTGAAATAAATAAAAAAATTGAAAAAAATGGGTTTTAATATTTTATAAAAAGCTTAGTTTCAATAAAAAATATCAATGAATAAAAATATTCTTTTTATTCTTCTAACAAATAAAATTTTAATGCTCATAAAAGAAACGTTTTAGATTACTTTTTTAGGCAAAAAATACTAAGTGAGTAGGAAAAATTCTATTGGTTGTACTTAACATGTTTTGAACTTAAAAATAGTATAAAAAACTTATAATTCATTATTGATCAAGAGAAATAACGAAAAAGTTGATACTGTTTTTCAAAAAGCAAAGAACATATATAACTATTATATTTTGTATATAGAATATATATTTTTTATTATTTTACTTGAACTTATATTGTTTTTGAAAATAATGTTAAATCCTTTTTTTGCGCATTTTATTTACAATTAAAAAAATAGAAATATACTATAATATAGAAATGATTTTAGTAAGATACATTTTATATTATATGTTTTTTAGTTTTAAGTAAAAGATAAATAAAAACCTTATTAATTATATAATTTGTAAATAATTAATTATTTCTGAAAATAAATATTGAAATTATTGATTATTTATTAATTAAATATATTTTTCTAAATCTAATGTGAATTTTAATAAAGTATAGTGGATGATAAGAAATAATCTATCTTGATAAAAAAAGAATGAGAAAATATTTGAGTCTGAAAGATGAAATATTATTGTATAAAGGCATGAATATTGTTGATTATGTTGGTTTTATTGAATGGTTCCTGAGAGTTTTCGTCAGGATTTTTAGATTTACTTTTATGCTTCATTTTCTCCTCTCCTCTATATCTTCAATCTCTATTTAAATCTTTATTTGATAAATTAATTAATTTATCAATTTCAAATAATTAAAACATTTTAATTATATATTAAAAATATAGATTAAAATTATAATGCTTTATAATTTTAATTAAGATAAATTTATTTTAATTATTTTCTAGGTCAGATGTCATTATTCCTCTATTTGGAATTTGATATTGCGTACATCTGACAAATATATGTGATATAAAATATCTATGTGTCGTGATCAAGATAATGAGATTGTTAACACATATAAATCAAACAATTATTTTAGGTTTTAGATTTGTTTCTAAATTTTATATATTTACTTTTATGTATTAATGTGTGTATTTATATTCATATAAACTAAATAAAACTAATGTTTCTAAATTATTTATTATTGTTTGTTTTGTATATTAACGAAGATCAATCATTTGTATAAAAAATTACTTATTGATTAAATTATAGAATCAAATAAATTTTCTACATCATGAATTTAATAGATAAATATTTATGTTAATTATGTTTTAAGATACTTTGATTAAATTTAATCTCTATTACTATGTAATACATTAAAATATTCTTTTATTGTGATTTTTCTTATATTATCACAGATGAAAAACATTTCGATAATTATAAAAGAGTATATATTGCTTTCAATTTTAATATATAATGATCGAAAAAAAAATCAAGTAAAGTGGTTTTTTTATACTAGTATATAAAATAAAAAATCTACACAAACTAAAGTATGTTTTTTTATGATATTGATTGACTTTCAAGAAAGAAACTACATTAATACGATAACTTGAATATAGAAAGCAAATTTATGTATTTATAAACTTATGCATATAATATATCACTATACCAATTTAATAAAAAAAAAGATGAAAACAATGCAGATGAATACTTAATTACATATCATCAATAGACATAATTATCTTGTTATAAACTGTGTCACCAAGAATAACCTTCAACTCAGACAGACCCATCTTATTGAACTTGGAATACTCTATGATTTTACTTGCTCTTTTATCACCGATACCTTTAATTTTTTTTATTTTCAAGAAATCTTTTGAGTTTATCATCTCTATGAATTCGTTTAACGTGAATTTTCTTTCTTCTTTACTGCTTTTTGAGTCGTTTGAGAGAGTTAGTCTGATTGTTGTTCTTTTTCTTTTTCTAGTAAATGATTTATTAATTCCTGATGTGTTAAGTTTGTATTTTGAGATTGTTGTGTCTGTAATATATGTTTTGTTGCTTGTATTTGATTCTATTATATTTTTATTATTTTTATGAGGAGTATTTTTTGTGTGAGTTTGAAGTGAATCATCTTTGAGATCTTCATAAAAGATATCACGATAATCCGCTTTGTTTTTCTTTTCTTTTTTGTTGCTACTTTGTTTTTTAAATGATTTTAGTGATAAAATATTATTTTTGTGTGTGCTTATGCTGGATGAATCTTGAAAATATTCATTAAAGAATTTATTTTTAGTGTTCTTTTCTGTGATTATTGTATTTCTTCTCAATTTCAAGTTGTTTTTTTCCTGATTTTTCGAATCTTCAGAATATTTACAATTAAACACAGATTTTACTATGTCATTTGCCGCGATGTTATTGTCTTTTGATTTAGTATTTGTATTTGCGTTTGTATTTGTATTTTTATCAATTAAATCAATATTTTCCTTATTTGTAACATTCTCATCAATAGCATTGTTTCTACAATTAGTATACCCATTCAATTCTTTTTTAAATCTACATTGTTTATCTAACAATTTTATATACTCTATATCTTTTTTTGAAAACTCGTTCCGCTCTAAATCACTAAAAAATGCGTTGAAATCATTTTTTACACAACCACTTTTATTTTGTTCCATCTCCAAGTAACTCAACATTTTTTCAATAACTTCGTCGTCGCGTACCATCAAACAGAGCTTTAAATTGCTGATTGCTTTCGTTATATTTCCGGATTGAAACAGGCAAATAGCCGATTTGAGAAAATCTTTCGCAAAGGTGTTTCGTGAATTTGGAGATAAATGCGTTTTATTGATATCCATTGGTGTTGTATCGCTTGTTTTAAAAAAACCGTTTTCGAAACTGTCAGGAATGTACAAAGTATTTCGTTTTATTTTTGACGGATCGCTGTTATTAAAAATTGGCTTTTCTGAGCTACCATTTGTGTTAAATGGATTTTTTGTGTGTGTTTCTATAAAAAATGATGATTTATCAGTAATTTTGTGTTTTGTATTATCTTCTATATCGATATTAATTTCATTATTACCGTTTTCAACTTTATTTTTTGTGTTTTTTGTGTCAATTTTTGAATTTTCAAATATAGTTTTTCTTTTTGGTTTTAGATTTGTGATATTGCAATTTTTTTCGCCTAAAGGTGCTCTTTTCAAATCTTTTACACAATAATTTTTTTCAATATCACCTGCCTTATTCTCATTAGTATTACTAATCTTGTTGTTCTTATCTGTATTTATATCATTAATATTACCACGATTATAAATATCATTAATTTTATTATCGAAAAGATCTTTTTCGTTTTTTTCTTTACCACTCCTACATATCACGTTTTTTTCCTTGACAGACTTACCTTGAAAAAGTCTTTCAAATCTTTTTTCTCTCAACCTCTTCTCAACTACATTCAAATCATTTTCGGGACACACTGAAATTTTTCCAACAACCTGACTACTCTTTTTAGCAAATTCTAGCGTATTGACTACATCGCGATAATTCAAATTATCTCGTACACAAGCTACAATCCACGTTTTATTTTGTCCGCATAAGCTGTCTTGCAAAACACGCGTTAATTTGCTGTCTCGAAAAGGAACACGCAAATCGCCGTTCAAAATGCTATTAACAACCTTGTTTAAAACAAACAGACTCCTGTTGATATTGCTTGATTCAACCATCGAAATTCCTTTGTTGTTCGTTTTTCTGTTATCTTCGCTTCCAGCTAAATCTATCAAATTGATTTTTGATTTGACAGTTTTTGTAAAATTATTTAAATGGACGTTTAACTGCAAAATTGAATGCGATCGGCTGGAACTATTATTTAAAGCTGTTTGGCTGGTTTTTCTATTTGCTTTTAATGATTCAAATATTTCGAAAAACTCTGTGTAGCTCGTGATTATTTTTGATGTAAGATCAGGGATGTAATTTTCAGTTTGTGTTGTGCGAATTTGCAATTCTTTGAATGTGAAAAGGTCGATTATTTTTTCGTTATAAATTTCGAAAAATGAAAATGTTAGCAGTGCTTCCTTAAATATCATCTTTAATGATTGTAGTTTCTTGAATAGGTCTTTTATCAGTAAGTGAACAATTCCTATTTCTCCTTCAACATAAGCATTACTCTTATCAATATTGGCGATAGTAAAATTGTTATTATTGGTATCAATACTAGTATTGTTAAAATTTTTATTGTTACTAGTATTGTTATTGCTATCAGTATTATGCTTCCAATCACCCTTGCTATCTGCACTCACACTTTTGCTTGAATTATTTCTACCAGTCATAGTATAAGTTTTGCCAGAACCTGTCGCGCCATAACAAAAAACAGTGCAATTTTCGCCTTTAAAAACTGACGCCAATAAATCCTTAAAAATCGCATAAATTTCAATCTGCGTCGAATTTGGCGGAAAAACAGCATCAAACTTGTATTCACACACATTTCCGCCTTTCTCAACAAAAACACTGTTTTCTTTTATTTTCAATGTACATGGCGGTGTGAGTCTGATTATTGTCTTTATGTTGTTCATATAGTAATTTTCTTATAATCTGTTAATATAATCTTATAATGAAATTCTTGATTTTTTTGCCTCCTTCTTTTTTCTTATTCTCTTAATTTTTTACTTTATTCTCAATATTTTGAATTACTTTCTTATTATACTTTCTATTAGTTGACTTATATTTTGCCAGAAAATTTTATTTAATAATGGTAAACCGTCTTTTTCTTGACTTTTTAATAGCTTTCTTCTTCTTTTTATAGGGTAATCGATCTCTCTTTAATTTAAAATTAGAGCCCACTTGATTTTTGCTTTTTTTTAAATTTTGTGTATTTTCTTAAATCTACGAACTTTCTTGTCATTTCAAATTCACTGTGGAAGTAATAAGCGTAAAAATGTTTATATGTCTCATAAATACAAGTAAATCGTTTCTTTCAATCCAATAAGTTTACTATATAAAAAATGTAGTTTTCTACAAATTTTTCTTACATCTTGGTCTGATGAAATTGAAAAAAAATTATAATATTGACATTTTATAGAATTTTTATTAAAAATTTCCTACTGTAAGATTCCACATTTTAATCCTTCTAATTCAAAAACAAAACTTAAACCTTGAGTCGTACTTACATTTCACAATATAACATCCATTGATTTATTTTATCTCAAGAAATTTACACAAATTCAGTCATTCTTCGTTTTTTTATAAAATAGAATATCATTGTATTATATATTCATGATGAAAATTTTATTTTAATACATTCTCATCAATCCTATGATTTTCAAACTATTAACATATTTTAGTACTTTTTAGAATAATTTTATAGAAACAAAATATTAAAATAATTACTCGGTACCGAGTATTTTAAATTTAGACATATACAAATCAAAAATATGAAAACACTATTTTTAATAGAAATAACATCAAATGCGAATCACTTTGATATTTTTAAAGCCCTTAAATTAGAAAAAAAAAGATTATATAATAAATAATCATTTTTTGATTAGAACAAACCTAAAGAAAATTTTTCTAAAAAATTCAATTATATTCAATATCAAACTATTTTGATCTAATAAAATGATTTTTTACTAAGATTATACTAAATATTCAGTAATGTTTTATTGTTATTTAGTTTTTAAAACAGTAAAAATTTATATTTATTAATATTAAGTTAAATAAAGTGTTTAAAAAATATATATTAAACTGTTTTAATAAAAATATTTAGTATGGTTTGTAATAAAAAGTCTGATTCTTGTGAAATGTAATGTTCTAAAAAGATTTTTATATCTAAAACTAGAAATAACATACGAATTCATTTATTAAAAATATAAAAAAAAAGATTGAATCACAGAAAAAAATATAAGGTGTCTATGATGAAAATAGAAAAGTTAAAACTTTAAGTTTATAAAAAAAGGCACTTAAACCAAATATTTAGCATAATAACTTCCAAACAAAGCGGTATTTTTTTTTCAAAAAATTTGATTCCTAAAATAATTGATAAACCTGTTTAAATTTTCTGTCTAATTGACGCTTTCTAGTTGTTTTTGTCATAAATCACGGAAGATAAACGAAGAAAATACAACAAATCAATAGATATTTTAAGGGTCTATATGTGTTTGCTTCGAATTAGCTTGATTTATATACTTTTAATCAACAAGAATGTATCAAAGTTCATTTATAAGCAATCGAAAAAATATCGAAAATTTCTAAATTGTTAACATTTGATTAAATTTTAATATATAATTATAATCAATATTTCAAATTTTAAATGCCGATTTATATGTTACTTATTTTTCTTAAAAAAATTTTTTAGATGTGTAGTTAATCGAATCTAGTGGTAAGTTGTAAGTTTTTAAGATGATGCGCTTTAATAAGAAATACCGACGTTTATATTGTTTTTTAAAAAAAATACTACTTTAACTGGGGGAAAAAATTGTATTGTAAGCATAAATATAAAACATTTTTTTGAATTTGATTTTTTTACTGTTTTTCATACGGTTTATAAATTCTTTTTAGATGAACTAGAGTAAAAAGATGTGAAAAATCATAAAATAGTGTTTGAAACTACAATATTTGTCATACAGTATGTTATAATCCAAAATATAATATTAATGCATTAATTATATCCATTTTACACATATCTTTGTATTTTTGTAATAATCGTATATGATACAATGACAAACGTTTTGAATACAAAGAATACGAAAAAATAGACTTTTGTTGCAACTTAATAACAATAGATCGTATAGAGTAATAAAAAAAAGAAGATTTATGTGAAACAAATAAAGACGGATTCTGTAAGAAAAAAAATCTGCTTAAATTTATAAAATATAGATAACTTTTTTTTAAGTTCCAAAATTTCTATATAGATTTTTAAACCTGAATATTCTATAACACTTAAAAGTTATATAAAATACCCTTATTTATCCTAATTAAAATTCGCACCTTTATATCTATTTCTGATCCGTAAGATTATGCTTAAATAATAATTAGATTTTTTTAGAAGAGTGAAAAAAAAATTCGATAATCATATTGTAAAAATAACGAAAAAAGAACACAAAAAAACAGGTTTTCACTATTTTAAAATGTATTATTTGGTTATATTTTATTCAATTGTGTTTTAAATTGATCGTGTTTTGAAATTTCATAAATGACATATAGATCTAAAAAATAAATACAATATATATCTTTTTTTAATAAAAATAATCGTTTTTTTTAAAACTTATGGGTTTTTTTAGTTAATCGCAATATGGCAAAAATACATCAAAAAAACATGTGTAAAGTTATTGACATTGCTTTCAATTTGTACAAAATTTGCATTGAATGCATTCAAAAATTCCATATTTTTTCAATTCAATATTCGATATTTTATAAAGGAAGAGTTAAAATTTTTTTTACCCATTAACAACTTTATATAAATAAAATCTTAATACATATACTATATAGGTTTTTATAAAAAAATTCAAAAACATATCGTTGAAAAAAATATGAATTTTTTATGACGAATAATTATATTCAGCCTGTTTTTTGCATGCAAAAATGCGCTACTATTAGCATGAATTTTTTAAAATTTTACCAATGTTGAAATTCGACTTTTTTTTTAATTTTATCTGCACAAATAATATATAAAATGAAAAGATTTATCATAAGTTCATATATAGTATTTTACCATTAGCCATAAAAATTTTCTTGCATTTAAATCTTATTAATATAAATACTAGTTATATTCTCATTCACAGAATAAATTTAATTTCTAATTTTAGAATTTATATCATACGCATATAAGACAAAAATATAGATAAAAACAAACCAAATAGCTAATATGTAAGTAAACCATATGATATGATCTTTAATAACACATAAATTTATAGTATAATAGCATTCTAACTGAATTACAGTTTTAATTTGTTTGAGCTTATATTTTATCTTCAGATTTGTGGAGAGTGAAATAATAACAATCTTATTTTTATGCAAATTTTTCCAAAAAATAAAATAAATTTATTGTGATTTTTTACAAAATTATTTTATCATGATAAATCTTTTATTATAAGATTTTTATATTTTTTGTTTTTTTAATACGTATTTATTATTTTCAACCAAACCATAGTGTTTTATAAGTTTAAATCGATATTTCATATATACTTTAATTAATTACAAAAGTTATATCTTCTCAATTGAGATACTTTTATAAATTTAATACATAATGTACATTTTTTGTTTTTTAGGCCTTTTTAAAATTTGTATTACAACCTATTGATGATAGTATCAACAATTTTCTAATGAAAAGATATATTTAGCATTATTTGCATAAGGTTTTATTGTTTTTAAAAGCGTTAAACGTTGAAAATTGAATTTCATAAGCAGCTTTGTCACTTTACCAAATATAATCATATTTTTTTTGTTTTATGTAATGTAATTAAAAGTTTGGGTTGTCAAATTACATAAATAATCTTTTAAACCATTTAATAAGCAATTGCATCATAAGAAATATTTTCGCAAAAAAAATGTAGAAAAGGGAAATGTCATGGTCGATATTCTTTCTCGGTTTTATATTCTCCTTTATCGGAGGAACATAACCAATTTTAAAAAAACATTAAAATTTTTTTAAAAATGTGTTTCAAAAAAAAATTGTTATATCATTTAAATTATTTTTGTTTCTGATATTCCTTACTTGACTATTACCATCAATCCTTGCACTATAATTATCATCATTATTCATATTATTATTAGCAGTGCTAAAGCTTTATATATTTATTTTCTTTTATCATCTTTTTTTCATATACTTCGTTATCTATAATAATTTTGAGTTTTTTTTCTTATCCCTAAAAAATCATTAAAAATATATTCTAATATAATTTAAATGTTTTTTCAATTGAAAATTAAATAACATTCAAAACAAAAATATCTAATATTGATATTTCAAAAATATTCATTTAGATCCTCTTAAATGTTACTTAATTATGAAATAATTTATACGTGTAAATTATATGCAAAAGATATATTAAACTCTATCTTGTCCTATAAATATTCGTTAATCAATCACATGAAAACTATCTGTGACTAAAGAAAAAAGATGTGTTGAACTCTATAATCTGATTGTGTTTTACTATAATTTTGGTGTAAAAAACGCCTTAAGTTCTATGGAAATTGGTAAAAAACAGCATTTACATTTTTCTATATCAGTATAAGTATAAAAAATTTATAATTAGTGTATATATTTATCTACAAAATTTGAACTTGCATTCCGGGTATATTATTTCGTATTAATCTGCAAGATGATATAATATATTTTACTATCTAATTTGAAAATTATCAGTTAAGAAAATTTAAAAATGAAATGCATGATTTATATTTAGGTTAATCCCATAAAAAACTTGAATTAAAGATAATATTATGTTTTTATCGAATTTATTAATTTCGTTGTTTGAATATTGTTTCTTAACTAATCATTTATTAAATTGTATCAATAAGAAAATTAGCTCTAAAACATTATTATCATTAGCAGAATGTCATTAATATAGCGGTCAATTGTTTTAATATAAAATCGTATATATGCAATAGGATTTTAAGTATTTTATGTTTTTTGACTTTTATTATATAAATATATAACTAAACGTCAATTTCTTTGCTATTTTAAATAGCTATATAAATTATCATAATTTTCGTGGTATGAATGCTATAAATTTTTTAAGTTTTTGGTGTTGCGTTTGTCAAGTATTTATCAATTTATAACACCTCTTCTCTTTTTTTTGATCCAATTACCTATTTTTTTAAAAAAATTCTGAATAGTTTAGATCTGTTTCAAATGAATACTAAATTACTAAAATATGTTAAATCGTAATATATTTTACAATATTTCTTAGTTCACAATAACAAGTACTTTTATATAAAAAATATGAGATATTTATATCACATATATCAGAGATTTATATTACCAATTTATTTTTTTTGATGCAATTTCATGTTCAATTATTTTTAGTAAGGGTAAATTAGGATCATACTTTAGCAATAGATATGTTAGCAATATGCAGCAATCTAAATTAGATAATAATAAAAACTATTTATATCCTTAAATGAAAAATTTTCAAAATCCAAATGCTATCTAATTGAATCAATAGAATATTATTTTATATTGGTGCATAAAAAGATAAATTAGTAAAAAAAATTAGTTATTGTATAAATATAGAATCTAAAAAATATTTTGTCTTAGATGCACTCAATATATATATTTGAAATTTATAATACATGAGTTATTTACTCCTGTGCTGAAGAGTTGTCGATTGTATTGATGTTATTAATAAAATTACATTAAAGGTATTTTTCGATTACTTTCGTAGGGTAGTTTTGTTGATTTTAAAATAATTATAAGAAAAGGAAGGATCTATGCTAATTTGTGGATAAAGTTTCATCCATACAACAATATCTAGTTATTTAGACCACAATTTTGTAGACAAAAGGATTAAAAGCGTTTGGTAATATCCTGAAGAACTAAAAATCTTTAAATATTTTTAATCAGGAATTTTTGTATCATATAGTTGAGCGATTTAGATTTTTTTTCAATATTGAATATAAATATGCGTGCATTTAATGAATATAAAATTGATTTGTTTGGGATTTTATCGTAATATATCAAAAAAAATTTCAAAATTATTTTAATAGAATTACCAAACTTTTGCTTGTAGTTAGTGACAAAATAAATAATATTAATGTATTGCGGTAATCTTCAATTGAATAGTTTGTACATGAGTAAAAAGCTCAAAAGACAATTTTTGGGGCTATTTCTTATTATAATATTTTATTTTGGATTTTTCCTGGATAGTTGGTTGTCTGAAATGACTACGCCCGTTTATTGTCACGAGATTTCATGAGCTAATTAGACTAGCGCAGTTATAGTTGTGTGATTGTGTTGCTATGTGATTGGTCGATTTCTTCTCGCAACTTTAACCCTTTTTGACAAATCTGAGTCATGATTCAAAACGACTTTAAGCTGAACTTTGGATACAGCATTATTTTAAGAATATTGTATAATTAATATTTCTTAAATTTTCATGCTACTTTTTTATTTTATTAAATATCCGAAACAAAAATATTTGCATTTTTTGTTTACTTAAACTGGTTATGAGATAGAGAAGTATTTTGTCTTCTATATTTTTTTCTCACTTGTATTAATTATTAGGCATTCCCATATATATTAAAGGTGATAAGGTATGGGTTTTTTTAAAATTTAAGGATCAAACAAATAAATTTAATAAGAGTGATGCAATGGATGGTGAATATTGCACAATATTTTTTTTTCTAAGGATTTCAAATGATTTTAATGTGAGATTGCAAATATCAAATTTTTAGAATATTATATGTCAAGTTTTATATTTTGAAGAAAAAATGATTAAATTCTTTAATGAATATTTTTTACATATTGCAAAATTTATTCTTTTAGTTTATTAATATGTAGAATGAGAAACAATCAAGTATTGAATGTAATTAAACTTGTGAATATTTAAAAGGAGTGGTAGCATTATTTTATCAAAAATTATAAAAATTCAATTGTTAAATTTATAAATATTGAATTATAGAATATATTCTTCAAACTTTCAAATATTCTTTACTTATCAAATAACAACACTACAAATTGATACTATTTAAATTATATTTCCAATAATCAATACACGGACTTTAAACAAATTCACATTTAATACACACCTATAATAAGCAAGCGAATCCTTTGAATCTAATCTCAGGAAAGCACTAATCAAAAAAGAAATCCACAATAAAAGAAATAAAAAAGGGACCCTCCTTATATTGAATGGCATTCCAGCGAGATTCACCAGCACTGAAAAGAATAACCAAAGAGATACAAAATCTTGAGCTTGAGAAGCAAAAGCTGAAGGAAAACAACCAGTGCGAGGACAAAACGCTCAGCTACTTCGAGCTTTTTAGACGCGACGAGCAGAACATTTTCGAGTGGGAGGCACTTCTCACAGCGCCTGAACAAAGCAACTACGAAGGCGGTGTCTTCCATCTCCGCATAACTTTTCCCAACGAGTATCCTTTTAAGCCGCCAAAGATTGTCTTCCTCACAAAAATCTACCATCCAAATATTAATAGCAATGGCGTTATTTGTCTTGATATTCTGCAAGATAGCTGGAGTCCAGCATTAACTATTCAGAAAGTTTTGATAAGCTTGCTGAGCTGGTTAGACGACCCAAATTCAAAAGACCCGTTGGTCCCTGAAATTGCGCGTATTTATAATAATGATTTGGAGTTGTATAAGCAAAAAGTGTCAGGAATACGTTAGAAAGTATGCAAATCCTGAAAATGTTAAGATCGATAAGCATTAAACCTGTTTCCCATACAATTATCTTACTACTAATTTAAAAATAATTCTGTATTTTATCCTTCTAATTTAAAAATTTTGCCAAAAAATTCAAATTCCTCTAAAAGTGCGTTACAAGATATAGTTTTTTAAAAAATATTAGTTTTAATAAATAAATGATTAGTTTATGTTGTAATTTGTAAATCTGAAAGATGCTATTTTGTAATATAAATAAATCTTGAAAAAAATTATTTTTAATCAATATTTTGTTCGAAAAAATCTGCAAAACTTACATTCTGGCACAATATAATCATTTCTAAACTTTTGTTTATCCAAGGACGTAAATCTTAATAATATACGAAAATTTGTGTTTTTTTATCTTCTTAAGACTCAGAAGGTTATAATCAGTTATATCATATCTGTAAATCAAAAAAAATGAAACAATTATGCTATCAAACTTATTGAAATACTATTATGTAGAAATAAAAAGATTCGACAATTTGCCTTATCTTGCAAATGATTTAATGATTATCTACAATATATCAAAAAAAGATAATATGAAATTTACGCAATAAAAAAATTTCCTCTTTTGATATATGTAAACATAATATTATTAAATCACTGATAATATTTACTTTCTCTTTCTTTCTTCTATTCTTTTTTTTTAATATATATATATGTCAAATATAAAGAGAGACCATACACAAAAATATAAGAAAAGATAACATTACAATCCTATACTATCAAAGATCTAAAAAAATGTTTCAGATAAACATGCTGTAAAAAGATAAAAAAATATAAATAACCTCAAAAACTTACTATTAATGACTCGTAATTTTCTCAACTTCATATTTGTCGCTCTTGTGACTGTAGTTTCGGGTATTTATATAGATAGCACACGGGCTGCAATTGCAGATGCTCAATATCGTAGAGCTGCTGCTCGTGATGGACCTTACAGATCACCGATTCCTATATGAGTTTGCATTTTATTTTTTTTGGTGTGTTGGGTAAATTAAGAACATATTTTGTTGAATGTAAAAGATCACATACAAAAGAAAAACAATACACAATAAATATTGAACTATAAAACAAAAAATGTATCTTCTGTATTGTTATATCATTGATATTTTCTATTTAAAAATTTTTGATTCACTCATATCAGAAACATTTTAAAATTTTAGAAAAAAATTAACTTTTATATAAACTTGCAAATCTAAAAAAAATTTATTAATGAAGCATCTTGCACAAATTACTTTATCTACTATAAAACAATATTATTGCCTTCGTATACTAACTTGCTATAATTCAAAATATTAACTCCATCTTTATCAACAACCTTTCTCAACCTCAAAGTAAGATGCGGGCCGACATCCTGGAACTGTACATTATCGCGACTCTCAAAAACATACCTATACAATCTAAAATAAATAAAATCGTTCTTAGCAACAAAACTGGCTACCCTATTACCCAAATTGGTACTAACAATCGGAAATACAAGACTGATATACTCAAATATCTTTGAACTCAAGTCTGTAGTAAAATTGTTAAAAACAAGTTCGGGATATAAGTGCGATGACGGGTCAGCTTTGTTATTAAGTTGCTGCATCGATCGGTACTCCACTATTCTAAATTCCACATAAGATCTATTTTCTTCTACATCGCTATTATTAATAATATCACCGATACTATTAGTACAAAATTCTGCACTTACATTTTTATTTGCGGATATTTGTATGCTGAACGGATTGCCTTTCTGCTCTATTACTTTTACAACAACATTGTGTGGATCCCTTGGGTTAACCGTGCTGTTTGGTATTATTTTGCTCAGCTCTGATACTAATGTCAAAGTTTTCTTGTTACTTGCTTCTTTTGATGTTGTTACTAAACAGTTGGTATTTGTCATTATTTAACGGTTAATTTATGAAAAAAAAATAATTAACAAGGATTGCTTGGTTCAACTGTGTAGTTAAATAGAGTATATACAGAATAAAACTATTTCATAGTCTCATATATTGAATTTTGATCATTTTATTGCTAAATAGATATTTCTAAAAGATCCAATTCTTATTAAAACAAAGCTATGTGATCTTTTTGTATAAATATATCAAGTCAGCTTCATTTCATTTTAGAATGCACATTCAAGATTTTCGAAGAATTTTTACCATAATTATAATATGATTCATTTGGCCTAAATTAGATCTTAGCAAAAACTCGATTGGATGCATTTTAACTGAAAAAACGGCACAAAACTAAATATTTTAAATATGACATGATGAACTATAATAAATTTAATTACTTGGTCAAGTAAAAAAAATTCAATTTTTTTTGAATACATATAGTACAAATTTTTCTTCATTAAACATCATGTCTATAGTTTACTTACATTTATTAATTCAAATCGATTTTTGGATAAATAGATTTTTATCAAAAAAGATACTTGAGAAATAAAGTATAATAAATTGTTCTTAAAGGTTCAAACTAGTTTTTAATCATATAACTTTAAATTGGTTTTCTGTTCATAGAAAACCATTAAATACATAACTGAAAGCAATTAAAAACTAAAAACTCTCAAAAAACGCGTAATTGATTATTTCTTTATAATTTTTCTTGTTCAAATAATTTTTAGATAAGTTATTTTTTAAATCAAAAATTTCTTTGATATGAATATACTCATGAATTTTCAATTTGAGTAATATATTTCAGCACCATTATCACAATAGGAAAAAGCTTTCCTATTCGATTAGCTTGTCATAGAAAATTTGCGAATTTAAAATAGATTTGTGTTTGGAATCTCGCAAAAAATACGAACCTAGATAACAATGAGCATTATAATTAGCAAAAGATTTACAAGGTGTACCATCAATGAGAGTTTAACTAAAACTTAAACTCTTTTATACACAAACTATATATAAATTCTATATTTTATTGTACATTTAATCCTTCCATTAGAATTTTTGAACTAGTAATTATCTCAAATTTATTGTAAGATTCTTCAATTATTAAATACATTATCAAATTTCAACAAAAAAACAATTTATTTAATTGAATATACATACCAATCTTAAAACACTGGAATACTTAAAGTTTACTATACGTATTATTATAAAATAACAATACGGTGATTAAAAAATTTTTGTTATTTTAATTTTGAGAACCATTGATAAAAACCTACTTTATAAATAGATTTTAGTTTAATTATAGATATATTGAATTGATGCATTATAAACAAAGGTTTAGTATGGTTTGATGTTTTTATTATAAAAATTAACACTTAAATCATTCTTATATTCTTTTTGTTTACGAAGACATCTTTCTATTTATTTTTCTAAAAAGTCAAAAACATTTCCATTTTATTGAAAAATCGCAAAATTGTTTAATAATTTTTAACCCATACCTAATAATAATTCTATTGATTTTAAATTAAATGTAATTCCTCACTTCGTAATTGTAAATTGGAAGCGAAAGCTGATCACAATAACAGTAATAACATGTATATGTTAACTGTTGCTTTATATTAGTATTTCTCTAGTATTTTGGTCGCTCATTTCCTTTTCTTATTAAGAAACAGTAATAAGACTATTTATCATGATAAAGCGTTGAGGTGGTATAAATTTCTAAAAGAAAACATTTATAAAATAACAGCAAGCAAAGAGCAAATTCATCACTTTGTTAGCGAAATTAAAAAAATTGTTGTTTTTTGTGTATTCTCCAAATAAAGATTTATTAAACAATTAAAAAATATCGTATTTGTTATAAAATACCTACTGTTTTGTATTAATTACTATACTTTATAGTTCAAAAATCTAAGTAAAATAATCTGTGTATGAATTATAATATATGTTAAGACAGTTTAAAAATTTAGTTAATTTCAGAAAAAAAATCCAATTACAAAAATTTTTAATAGCCCTCGTGGAAGATTTTAACTATCAAAAACCGAAACGATTCAAATGTAATCGCTGTGATCATATGATCTACGGTAGATTTTGAGATTCAATTTAAACAGAATATATATATCTGGATTAATGTGTATAAATAATGATAAAAGCTGCAATCAAAACTTTTTAATAAAAAAAATAAATATAAAGAAATGGGGCAGAAAAAAATAGAAGAACAGTAAAATAAAATAGAAATAAGAAAGAAATCTTTCTAAAAAAGGAATTAGAACAAATTAAAAAACTTATTTATTTTTTGGACCAGAAATTTATTCTTAGTTAATAGATTCTAAACAAATTATATGTTATACCAGCTATCTTATGCAAAAAAACCCTACAGAAAAAATCAACCAACTTGCAGTCCGCTGATTTCTTCAAAAAAACCAATTAAAAAATATTTATCAAATGTATTTTACAATTGTCTAACTGTATACTTTGAATCGATAATTCGTTTTGAAAAGTGTAAGTTTTTGATGAATAAAATCATGCTTTAAAACCCGAAAAGCAAATGAATTATAATAGAAAAAAATGAAAAAAATGAAAAAGGAATTGGTTTTTAGCAATTATAACCGCGAAAATAACCATCTACATTTTAAAATATATTTGAAAGACGATTTTGTTTTATTATTTACAGAAGACTTGGCATTTATTAAATTACTTAAATATTTTTAACTGATATGCTATCTATATAATCAAAAAAAAAATAATATTAAGACAAGAAACAAAACAAAAACAAATAATTAAATTTTTTTATTATCTTTTAGATTTTATATGTTTTGACGCGATCCAAAAAAACCCGAAATCATGTTTATCTGTTTAAACTGCACTATTATAGAAAAGTATAAATCGCCACGGTTGGATGACCTCGGTCGACCTCGCGGTCTTCCCGATTTATCGCCACCTGATGAATTGATATTAAATATAAAAGACATTTCTCGATGATTTTTATTTATCAAAGCTTTATAAGCTTTTTGGTGATCAAAATGCACCAATCAATTTTGATCAAAAACGATCAGCTCATCAATTTTCATTGGTTGTCGATTATCTTCGACTCTTACACCAATGTACTACAATTTCAATCAATTTTGATCAAAAAATTGATCAAAAATCAAAAACTTTCAAAAACATCAAAATGTCAAAAAATATCAAATCGAAAATATTTTTAGATACAAAGAAACCAATAAAAATATTTTTCTTATTCAATATTTTAGGGTGTCATTACAACGCCACAATAGAAACAAACATTAAGATGCAATTATTTAAAAAAAATTGACATTATAAAAAAATGAATCTTACTACAATAATAATATAATTTAATGTAAAAATACTTTTGATTTTATCATAGCGATTAATAATTACAATCAACTTTTTTTGTCAACATATGTGTAGGTAATTTTATTGTGAATTTTGAAAATATCTTTGTAGGTCTGTATTGATAAATTAAAGCTATTGAATTTAAATTAAACGATAAAAAACACAAAATACTAATTCTAAAAGAAAAGAATTAGTGAAAAATTTCCTGATATTCAAGATATAAATATAGAGAAAATTTTTTAAATAAAATTTGAAGAAGAATAGTAAATTCTATTTACAATCATATTCAATATATAAAAAAAACTGTTTAAAAATAAACTTTGTAATTTTGAGAGTTAATGCTCTAAAAGAAATCAGATAGAAAAAAATTAAAAAAAACATAAACAGCAGAAATAAAATAATATATCTATTTATGTGTATAAAAAACTGATAACATACTCATCTAAACTATTTTTATACGTAAATACTTGTAAAATTGGTTATAAAGTCTAAAAATAAGAAATTTTCAAAACCTATATCCAAAAGAAAAAATGTAATCTATTGGATCAAGAAAAAAATACTATGAAATCCAGTAAAGTCCAATCAATAATTTAAATTATAAACAATACAAATATTTTCACTGAATTTTAGTATACTAAAAAAATTCGTTTTTAAATGTTTTATTTATGAAATGCCATATTATCTAGACTTTTTTGCGTAAAAATTTTATATTTCAATGGTAGAGTTATTATTTTTTGTAATTATAATGTTTCATTTGATAGATTTGCATTTAATGAGTCTATAAAAATACCAAAAAACTGACATTTCTAATAGAAAAAAAAATTTTTCTTTAATATCGATCATATATTTATCAATAAATAAAATTATTTTGTTTCTAAATAGTCAGATTTTTCTAAATATAGAATTTTATTCGATTTTTTAGAATCTACTAAAATAATTTATTTGTAATTATATAAATTTGTGAATCTTAAAAAATTCAAACAAAGAATTGTTTTATTTATTAACAAAAATGTCAATGAAAATGAAAATAAGTCCATTTTCTATAAATCTAACTAATTATGAATTTTTTTATGCATGAATATTTTTACCAAAAAATGAGAATTAAGAATATTACTGTGGTTAATAACTTTACCAAAATAATAGCGGTGGCTTGGAAACAGTCCGATCAGTAGCTTCAGTAAATGACCGACCTACTGATTTCCATGTTTTAAATGCTGCCTCGCTTTTCTTCTTAGAGTCCTCCAAAAAATGTCTTCTTGTTGTATATGAAAAGGTTCTCTATTGAGCCCTTAAGGTTTATAGTGCAGGAGCACAGGTACAAGGATACCATGCATGCGGAGGAAGGACAACGAATGAACTACCCCAGCAGGAACAACCTTGGGTGTCAGAGTCTACTTCTAATATATAAAAATTTTTCATTATATAGTCTTTTTTTTGCCTTTATGCTTTATTTGCACGCCGCATCAATATATCACCATTGGTGCACGGCATTATTTAAGTTTCAGTTACATTAAACATAAGTGTAAAAAGCCAATTTGAGGAAAATTTAAAAAAAGTTAAAGGTATTATTATTTTTATATCGCTGATTATATCAATTCAAGCATTTTAAATTGTATACTTCAACTTTTTCTATGTTGTCTTCAAAGATAAGATTATATTTCAGCACTTAACTATAAAATAATATAAATATATGCTTTATATTATAATTTTATTTATGTGATAAAACCAATAAACAATAAAATCTTAATAATTGTGTTTAAAAAGAACATATTACTAGTTTATTACATTTCAAACATTTATCTTACATATTGCATTTCGAAACATATAATACATGGCCGAATATAAAGAATTGAAAACATTAAAGCTGAAATGAAGAACAATACATTTAATGATTGGTTTATAATACATCTTACTAGTGTTGGATGGAGTTCGATTAGAATCTTTAAAAAATGAAGATAAAATTAAACATTGTTTTTTATGCATATTTATTTAAAAATAATTTCTTTATATAATTTATTTTTGGTTTTTTAAACCAATCATCAATCAACAATCATCAGTCAATAAAATAAATACTTAAAAACCACTTAATTTATAGTAAACAATCAACAATCATTTTATGTCAATTTTGGTAAAAAAAAATAATTTACATTGGTAATGATTAAATTAACCAATGACAATTTTTTATTCCAAATTTTTAACAATTTATGACAAGATTAATTTGTCGAATATAATTTTTACATTTCAACAAGTTAATGACGTAATTTCTATAAATAAACACTGAAATTTCCTTAAAATTATAGAATTTTAAAATATAATAATCCTAAATTCTTTATGCTCTTTAATATTCAACAACTAGCAAAACATAAAAAAAAACTTTAAAATTGAACGTGAAAGCACATGATAATATTTTATAAATATATTTTTGTTATAACAAGTAAATTATTATATGAAGAGAAAGAAGTTAATATAATACAGGTTAAATTGCATGAAATTCATTATTAAGAAACGTTAGACAACAAATACAACAGTCTGAAGTAATATTTTTTGTAATAGTTCCAAAAAAAATTTTTACAATATCAAGTTTAGAATTTGCAAATTTAAACTATCATAATTAGATAAGAATGTATATTTGCGCATATAAAACAATCAACTCATATAAACATTTATGCAATTTAATTAAAAGAAACAGAATGAATATTGAATAAAAACCTATCAATTTCGTCGAAACTTCAAAATTTTTTATTAAAATACTATTATAGATTAAACGAGTCATTTTTGGGTATTATCAAATTTTTATTATTTATAAAATTTTCATTATTTTTCCTTTGTGTATCCACAGAAAATCAAAAAAAAACACATGTAAACATATTGAAAAAACTTAATGCATTGTAGGAACAGTAGAAAGTTAAGATATTGAAAAATCTTGTTTATCTTCAACGTTTTTGGAAATAATAACAAATATTTTTGTTTTTGCGATCAATAGTGATATTATCAAAAGAAAAAATTACCTATATTTTTCATTTTATATAATAAAAACCCATTTTTTAGATTTATATGTTATGGTTTTATGATTAAGATAAAATATTTAAATTCATTCTAATAGTCATGTAATATTGAATAAAAAGGTGCACAAAAATGTATTATTAAAATTTCAGTTGATTTTTTATTTTCTATATATGAGCTTTAATCATCAACAAAAAAATTTCCGACTTGTCACATTTTTTTTACTTATCAAAGCACTTTTATTATATATTACATGTATATATGCTAGAAACTCACTTATATACAAAATTTACCACTAATATAAAAAATTTGCTAGTGTTTTTGCTTTTTTTTGATTCAAAGAAAAAGAATCTGCTGTGGATCTTACACATAACACATCTTGTTTAAAATGTTACAAAAGCTTCGATAAATTCGTTTCTGAACGAATAACATAAAAAATTTATTAAAAAAAATTTTTTTAGATAGAAAAAAACCAATGATATGTCTAATAATAAAAAAAATATTAATATTTTTTTAAAAAACCGCAATAATGCTTATAATCAACTTTAAGACGAGAAAAAAATTTTACTTGCATGATTTGATAAAAATATTGAGAAATCTACAAACTTTTCTACAATATCAATAATTTCAATATATAAATTTTTGAGTTATTTATGTTCTATTTCAAGATTTTTAAATGTTGAAATATAAAAAAAATTGCATAGTCTAGTAAAATTTTTCTTCTATATGATATTTGATAAAAGAAAATTGAAAATTTTATAGAAAAAAAAGCTTAAATTGAAACAAATGAAACCGTATAATTTCTAGACTGTGCAAAAAGCAAAAAAATGAATAGATGTATCAAAAAATTTAAGTAATCTTTAAAAATCAGTAGAGATTTATTTTATTTATAAAATAGTTCTTTTTTTATCAATTTATTTGTATTCAGCTTTTAATCAATGTTTTAAATAAAAATTCTATAATTCATCTTTTAATTCGAATAACTAGATAATTTTATAAAAATTTTTACATTTTAACAAATTCATAATTAACATACTAATGACAAATTTATTATTTGTAAAAACTTTCATTGTCTTTTAGGTCTAAATCTCAATTATAAAAGTAGTTTTTATTAAATCAATCTAGTCCAAAAATAATATAGAATTTTATTAATATTATAAACATGAAAAACATATATTAGATATTTAAATAAAAAAACGATTATAAACTTTAAAAATTAATTTAAAAATAAATATTCACTAGAATACTATAATAAAAAAAATTAATATCTGGTTTTTATTTGTGATTTATTCAGTACAAGATTTTGCTAAAACATTAAAAAGATATCGAATTTAACCTGTGTGAATTTTTTGAAATTAAAAAAAATTAATTTTTATGGACTTTCTTTAAAATATATTCAGATTTTTACAAATTATATTTTCTGATATTCACAATTGATGTTTTTGATTTTAGTAAAAATTGATATTTTGTGTTGGTAATATTTTAATGCCGAACATTTTGATATAACATTTATAGCAACACAAGATGTAATAAAAAAGTTAGTTCTATTTTATATATTGAATGTTTAAAGTTTTATTGAATAATTTTGTTTAATGATATTTTCATTTTGAAATGTATATAAATCTTTTTACCTTATACCTCATTACATGTAGCTTATTTTTTAAAGAATGACAAATAGCTTAGCCGTATAATAACTTGTGTAATTTGTTCGATAAAAAATTTTAGAAATTTCTTGTAGCATAATATTAGTTATAATGTTACAGAAAAAAAAGAATAGATTTTTTTACATAATAATCATCATGTTAGTCATATTATTTATCAAAGCACTTCTAGCTTATATTTTATTTCGAACATCATAAATATTATATACTTTTTGCAATGAATTGATTATAATTAAATGACCTTTATGAAAAAACTAAAGTATAAATTTTAAAAATTAAAATTGATGTTTAATTTTTAAAATAAAAATATTTAATTTTAAATTTTTGTTACATCTTAAATATTTTTACATCCGATCTAGAAGTTTATGACACAGTAATCTATTGCTACAAAATCTGAAGATTTTTGTAATATAAATAAAAATCCTAATAAATGTCTATATATCTAGATGCAAAAAGTTTTAAGTTTAGAAATTTTTTTTCGAAAGCATTAATTTAAGAATTATATTGCTATAAACGTTAATTTAGATTAAAAACAATTAAAAAATATTATTTTGATGAGTATAAAAAGTAACAAGGTTTAATAAAAAAGTAAGGAAGTACACTATAAGATATATTTTAAGAGATATTATTTTTTATGTGATTTTTAATTAAAATAGATCAATTCGCTTGATAGTAATGCTTTAATCATATTTGGTTCATTTTTTTATCCAATGAAATTACATCGTATGATAAGAAAATGGGAAATACATTCACTTAGTATATTTTAGTTTTGAAATAGAGTTTATCGATATATTATTAAGTAATTATCTATAAATAATACATTCATTGATGAAAAATTTTATGACCAAGAAAAAAATGAAAATAATAAGAGAAAAATGCAGGTGTGACCAGACGAATTTTATAATCTAGCAATAAAAAAATTATAAAACACATTTATTGTACACACTAAAGTTCTGAACCAATATGCAACGATAACTATTAAAAAGATATTATATTTTCTAAAAAATATATAAAATCTTATAGTGTTATGATCTCTGCGACCCTCACATTTTTTTTCAACTTTATTATCCTCTATTTGTTTCATAATCTTTAAGCGATTACTTTGTCTACTTATAGATGTGTTGGTATGATTTTATATACATAATTTTTATAGTCTAATAAAATTCTTCTTCAGTAGCTCTCTTTCATTCTGAAGTCGTTCACAACAAGTTTTTTTGTAATAGATTTTTTTTCTTAAAGCGATTGCCCAATTCTAGGATGGTTAATACGTAGAAAGAATATGTGTTTGACCAGCTATCTTGGTCAAAAAAAGCAAAAAAGTGGAAAGAAAATACGATGAAACAAAATTTTTCATTTTATTGTTATTATAAATTATCATTTAATTTTTAGCTACAATTTTCAGATTTGAATACTAGTTTAATATATGCTCCATTGAGCAATCAAATAATATGTCTAAATTTTTATTTAAAACAAAATTTGAATATGATACATGATATCCAAAAATGAAAATATATTACTTAATAGTGTAAATGACAAGCTAAATGATATGCAAAAATATTAGACCGAAACAAAGATTAGAATATAATATTTTGAAAACCATTTTACGCGATTTAGAACAACATATACTAAAATTCAAGAAAAAACATCACGATTTTTCATAAAATATTGTGGCAAAACAATTTTTTATAATAATGCCCAAAAACTTTTAGATTGGTCACAAATTCACCATTTTAAAGATTTTTGCATGTGTTCCAATGATTTAGATAATTAAAAAAAGAAATAATACGAATAAAATAGTAATAGTCAATTTTATACTAAAAGACAACTATAATTAATATTCAAACTGCCATTTATCTTTAATTCTTATACATTTTTGAAAATCTTTGGAAAAGAATACTTTTTGATATTGAAATATAGAATTTAAATATTTTCTTATTTAAATATGTGTTATAGCTTATAAAATTATTCTTTGTTACCAAAATAGCAAATTTTTTTTATCTATATTTACAGTTCAAGAGAATAATAATTTAAATACTTTGATATCTATGATTTGAACTAATATACCTTTTAATATAATAAAATGTCATAAAAAACATCTATTTTTTATTTTTTATTCAATAAACAAGCAATTTCACGTGTTTTATAGGCAAAATTGTAGTTTTCAAAATTATAAATGGTAAGTTCTTGTTCAATAAAGAGAATTATTTCTTCTACAAGTTTTTGCTTTTTAGATTATTATCCTGAATTATATATAAATAGTATATTGATAAAGAAAATATATTTTTAAATTTTATTTAACTATTTCAATATATTCAAAAGCCAGCAAAATATAATTTTCAAACATCAAGCTTTATCCAAGATAGCTCGGTGCAAGTATTATGATATAAAAAAGACAAATCTCTGTAAACCACTTTATTACAACAATTAAATAGCTCGAAGTGCCTATCTTTAAGTAATTAAAATTCGCAAAGAATGAGATCGCATTTTTTTGCGGCTCCTAAAACATACGGTTTTTAATTTTAAAATTAAATTTGTTTACATGTTACAAATATTAGAAAAAAAAGTTTGAAAACAATAATATACACAAAACTATTCCTTCTAAGCTTTGATTTTAGAATCATTATTCGTTTTACATTTCAAAGAGGCCTTTCCCATCCAACATTATGCAGCAAGTAGTGCAAATATGATGGTTATTGTTGCATTAGTAACGATTAAAGTTTCTTATAATTTACCTAATTTGGTAATTTTTATTAATATTCTAGATTCCAAGTTTTAACATGTTTTGCTGTGTTTATCAGTGTAGTAAAATATAGTCCATTTATGGTAATGTTTAAATTAGTTATGCTTAAGATATAAAATTATTTTAAAATTATAATAAATAATCAAACAATGAATAGTTCTTACAATTTTAGTAATTATAAAGATCCAAAGAAAAAATATTATAATAATGTTTCGTTACTTGAAAACCATTTTCCTAACAAAGAAGTTATCTGCAGATACCGCAGTTATAATTATTATTAAATAAGTGAACAATTCAAAATATTTGAACTATTTTTTCTGTTAATTTTACGAGTTTATCTTAATAACATCAGGATTAGATATTTATATAAATTTGTAATGCTATTTTTTTCTTAGAAAATATATTTTAACGAGAATACGAAAAACTAAATAATTTTTTTTTGCGTTAAAATCTAGATATTTTGCAACAGAAAATCTATTATATTATTTTTTTGTTTCAACTCATAAATTTAATAATCATACAATTTTACACGCTAATTTTCTTTATTTACAGACCATGCAAATACACATTTCAATTAATTAAAAAGTATAGCACGTATATTTATTAGTATAAAATATATTAATCGTTTTAATTTAAATCAATTGTTAAGAACAGCACAGAATTAACTGAACAAAATAATCAGAAGATTTATACTATAATAATGTATTTCAAAACATTTTCCACGTTGTGAATGATTTCGTAGTATCATTTTCGTTATCAAGATAATGAGATTAATATTTCATAAAATTCAAATAAATATTTTGTGTTTTAGATTTATCTATTAAATCATTCTTTTAAAATTGAATGATTATATGTGAGTATTATACTCATGGCAACTAAGGTCAAACTAATATTTCTAAATAATACATGTTATTATTTGATTTATTGATTAACGTAGACTAATCATTTATACTTAAATAATTATTTATCGATTAATCAATGGAATTGATTAAATTAATTAAATTGTGATTCAATTAGATAAATATACATGTTTAACCTGTTTCCCTTAATCCCTTATAGACACTGAAATTTATAAATAAAAACAAAGCAAAAGGATGTCTCAGAAGATCAATCTTTAGTGATTATATAGAGTTGTTTGTAAGAAATAACATAAATTTTACGATTTTTGGTAACTTTATGCACCTTTATTGATTTTTCTTCAAAACTAAACTATATCATCGGTGTGGTACCACATCAATTGAAACTAATTAAATATCTTTTTCGATATTTACTAATTTAGAATAATGATTTACTGTACTTGAAAAGATCTGATTATCCTTTTCAGAAATACTCTACAATATTGAGCATGCGTCTCGAATTATATTAGAAAGCGATTTTATTTTGCTATATCTGTACCCTTTCTTAGACGCGTAAATTATTTTTCCTGTTAGATTATAATAAATATTTTTAAAGGCATAATTTATGTACTAATTCTCAATATTTTGATTTTTTCCGAAGTTTTCATAACAATTTAAAAGTAATTTTAGAAAAATCTCGAAAAGAAATCAAACGATATAAAGAATAAAAAAACACGTTTATTATTGGCATATATAGTGATTTTGTGGAAAAACAATTGTACCACAAATTTTATTACTAATTTAGTTGATTACGAGTAAAGGTGTTTAAGCAAATTAATTGTAAAAATCGTAATCTGAATAATCGAGGAAAAGTATTTTCTGAACAAATTAGAAAAAAACACAAAAAAATCAATGTCATAATTTCTTAACAATAACTTCAATGATACCAGTAATAATACAAAGAATTTGAACTACATCACTAACAAACAAACAAATAAAAAATACTATTGTTTTTTTAAAAACGAAAGATTAAAACCTTTTTTCTTTTCCATATTTGTATCACCAACGACTCAAACAAAATAATAAATTGGTTTAGTCTTTCAAGAAACTATTCAACAGGCACAAAAATATGTTTTAAATAATATTAATCAAGTTTTTTTAATTTTTTACGAATATATGAAACTAGTTTGTACATTTAGATATTGACTGTACTTGAAATATAGTGGCATGTAAAAAATAGTGATTTTAATTTAATAAGTTTGATAATAATTTTTCAATGAAAAAACCATAAAAATGAAAGTCACATTAATAACAAAACAGAAAAAAGTAAATAAGTTCGAAGATATGAAACAACAAATAAAACATAATATTTATATTAACGAATATTAAAGTTTATTCTAAATGTTGCAAATTGTAATTTTAACAGTTTTTTTGTGTTTTCTATAAGGACTCCTCTAAAATTTTCAAGATGCTTAAAAATTTCTCATCGTAATCAGAATTTGAAGGAACAGACTTAGATGATGCTTGTATGTACCTTTTTTCTTTGTTTTTTTTATATTTGATTTTGAGTAAATATTCATAAATTCTTAAAACGGACTCGGCAAAGAGTGTAGTTTTCTGCTTCGTAAAAACCAAAATTTTTAACTCGTTAGTTGAATTTGTTTCGGTGATTCTTAAAAATAGCAATATCTCATGGATATGTTTTAGTATGTTATTGATTTCATTGTTTATTTTTGAAATTAATTCTTTCGTTTCATCCATTATTTTCTGGGTTTCTGCGATATTTTTCAAATTTAATTTAGTTATTTTACAAATTTAAGTGGTGTTGCTGTTCACTCAATGAAATTCAAGAAAATGTAAACCATAATATTTTTGTGGGCATTGATTAATATTCTTACAAAATTTAACAATCATGAAATTTCATTCTGATTTGAAAAAAAAATGAAGACGGAATATGTATAACAATTAAAATTAAAGATTTGGTAAAAATGTTTAGTAAAAACATCTACACTACAAGTATTCTAAACAACCATAAAATAAAAAAAAAATCCGCAAGATTTAGGAAATTATCATTGAAGCAAAAGAAAATTTTTAAATCTACGAAACTGTTTTAAAAACACAAAAAATGAACCATACAATATATTTATCAAAAAATGCCAAGTTTTTGTGCGATTATTGCATTGAAAATAAGTTTAACCAAACAAAACCTCTCTAAGAACCTTTAGACCACAGATCAAGCAAGAAAAGGCTACGTACGGACTCAATCTTTCACCCATCACACTTCCTTTGTACGCTACAGAGAAAAAACCAGTGCTGTTGTTTGTTATTTTTGATGGAATATATTTCTTGAGAATTGTTGACAAACAAATTCCAAGTAGAATTACATGTATCAAAGATTCAAATTTAAATAATGCTGACATTTTCGAGTTTTTTAGGGGCTAAAAAATAAAATAGTGTTGGATAACTTTAAACAAAATTTCTAATATCACATCCAAACTTTTAAATACTGAATTTACGGTATATTGAAAAGTATTGATTTAAGAAAAAAAAATAGTTAATAATTTATTTAACCACAACAATAATGAAAAATATCGTAAAAATTTTTTGTAGGTATAAAAAGAAATAGTACTTGTCAATTTTGCAAAAATTTACTAATTCTGCCAAGAAAATAGGATAGAAAAATAAATCATCAGATAATAACATCAAGTGTTTTCTTCCATTTTTAATCTTATTTTTTTAAAGGCAAAAAATTGTAATTAAAACGCAATCAACATTTAATTTTGTCGTTCAGCATTTAAAAGTAACCCAAATTTTATAGTTTTAAGTTTATTCAGTGAGAAAAACACGATTAAAAATTTTTAATTAGAAATATTATCTTTATTTTGCTAAAAAAATTTTTAGGTCATCCAAAAATTTGATTTTTTATGTTTTCATAAAATCTTTTACTGAAAATATATGTTTTTCATCACAAGTAAAATACCTCAAAAATCTAAATTATAAACAACGTTGCAATGATTTTTTAACACTTTTCTTAACAACTTTTCGTTAAAAAATCATTTTCACGTTCATGATTCAGAATGGTTTATATTTTTATTTTATTTTTTACTAAACTGTCATCTATTACATATAAAACAATACAATATTTAAGGTTTCAAGCGGATTAATTAGTTAATATAATCAATAAGCAATGTAATTTTTTTCGTAACATTAAAATTAATATAAAGTTATGTCAGACTTTATTCTGAAATTTTTCAAGCTTGGCTGAGAAGTTAAAATGAATATATATTAGTGGATCAGTAGTTCAATTTTTTTCTAATAACAATAATTATTATAACTTTTTATGATTGCAAAATTCAGAAATCAAATTTTTTTATTTTATCGCAATCAGGATGTGCACAAAAATAAAATCTTGTTTTTTTACGATTTAAACAATTTCAAAAGTGCAATATCTATGAAAAGGTTGTATATTAAAAGAAATGTTATATGTTTATATAAAATCTCATCAAATACTTCAAACTTTTTATCTAACAATTTTTTTTGAGAAATTTCTTAGTTTTATTAAAGAGGCTTGAGTATGATTCTTAATAATCTATCCTGGAAACATATTTTTTAATATTAAAGTTAATACTCTATACTAAATATGTAAGTATGCTTTTGGATTTAATTTTATACTCTAAAACAAAGCCGATTTTTTAAAGTTTGAAATTATTTGCATTTGTTAAATTCACATTTGAGTTAAAATACACATATTTTTATATAAAAAAATTAAAAACGTTATAAAAATTATAAACGTTTTATATGAAGTTAAAAAAACATATTTAAAAGTTGCAACCTTTTTTTGATAAAAATTAAAAAACACCTAAAAATAAATTTATAATGCATTTTAAATAACAAATTTTTTTTAATTTAAATCAAAATCTAAAAAATTATCTTAATTTAAAAAGAAATAGTTAAGAATCAGTGCATTTTCTGAGTAAATTCTTATTTATGTTCTTAATTTAAAAAATGAAATCATACAGAAAATTTTTGATAAATGCATATTTATTAGCACTTGATAGAAATCAATCTTGAAAAATTAAATCGAACTTGCGTATATAATTAACCTAATAAAAACAAATATAATGTTAATGGTAGTCTATTTAAGAAAATATTTATATTGATTTGCACAAATATGTTCTGCGATAAATTAAATTACGCAAAAAGTGAATTTACTTTTTTGAGACATTAACAGAAAAAATATATAAATCCTTTTACAACTAAATAATCATGAAAAAATTATTACATTTAGCCTTAGCGTGCTATTGTGCGCAAGTTAACGAAATCGATGAACTCTTGAAGTTTCAAAACGAACTTTGCCAATTAAGAAATAATTATTATGCCATGGGAAACCGTGTCAGAATACCTTGTATGGATGTTGGCAAATTTCTCATTGATGTGATCAAGAAAGTCTTGCCTCCTTACAACACCATAGGACTAGAAAACAAGATTCATAGCAATATTATGGAGTTCATCATGTTAGAAGATTTGTTGATATTCATATATATCAACTCTGATAACTGTAACATGAGTTTTTTTGATTTTTGTCGAATGTATTTATACGAAAAAAAACTTGAATACATCAACTCTTTATCATTGTTACCATTCGATGCGATTAAAAGTGCAAATGATTTGTTTTATCATCCCCAGTTTATTCAGGCTTATAAAAAGTTACATGATGATGTTTTGTTTCTTGGTGAAAAGTTTAACTATGTCAATCCAAATATTAAATTTTTATTGTTGTTTAGATTGATTCATTTTTGTAATGCTGAACTTAAGTTACTTTATGAGGTAATTCATTTGGAGAAAAGAGGCTTAATAAATGACATACTTGCAAATAGCATTTTATTTTTAAATAATCAAATGCCTTTTGTCGAACACATATCATATACAATATCAATCAAAAAATTGTCCAAACTTATTCATTGTAAAAATTCAGGTGAAAATAAAGAATGAGATTATTTTTAGTTTAGGTAAATCAATTATTTTTTAAAAAATGAGATTTTATAGTTATCAACATTTAAAAAACATTGATGATGATTTATTTTCTTGAAAGGTATTTTTTCTTTTAATATAAAATTTTTCGTTCATTTCTAGTTACCAAAGAACGTTAAACATACAATTCTATTAATTTGCTGTAAAGGTTTTACATACAAACATTTAGAAATATTTGTTTAAATAATTGTTATTAAAAAATTATTAATTTTTAAGAAATATAATATGTGTCTGTTATAATCTATGTTTTTTTAGGATTATAATGAAAAATGATGATCATTGGGTAAATTAAATCAAAATATAATAAAACCTCAATATTTTTCTTGAAGCATCAAAACAAAAACTATATATATGGATATAAAAATTCCCAGAATGAAAATTACTCTAGTGCTTTCAAAAAACAAAAGCGTTAAAAAACGGTAAATGAAAAAGAATCTTGTTTATGCTTTCAATTAGTTCTTATTTATTATTTTACGGTGTTTTTATCAAAGACTGTTTGATTTATACTAAAGAACAATTAAAAAACCAATTTTTAAAATTTATCTCTTTACTTTTTATAACAATATGGTAAATTACACTAAGTACGGGATAGAAAAGTAATGTTAGTCAATTTTATCAGCCAAATTTTGTACCGATGCTTCTATAAAAACACAAACCTAAAGACTTATATTTTATTTAAATAAAGAATTATGGAAGAATGAAATGACAAAACCTACACTGCTCACTAAGAAACCTTAAATATACTTAAACACTATATTAAAATATATAAATTCTTCTATTAACCACTCTTTAATTTTACTTTCTTAAAGAATACACACCATTATCAAGTAATGACCCGTGAACATACATTAAAACACTATATGACATTTATCGAATAAATATTCAAAATACTTACAAATTAAAAAAAATGGAGCAACTTAAGATCATTTATATAGCATTTACAAATATTCTTATTGACATTAGTGTTATCATGCCAGCCTTTTTACAGAATTTTAAATTCGATAAATTCATAAAACACGATTCACAGTTTTTTGTATTTTAGGATTAGCATCTTTAAGCTGATTTGAAATAATAAAATTTAAATATGTAGATTTCATTTATTATTAGATACCAACATTTATTAGTTATCCATGTATTTATCTTTTTACTGTAATTTTGACTAAAAATAAAACACGAAAAAAAAGTTCAAAAATTTAAAAAATCATTTGAGTTTAGAAAATTAAAAATTTCCAAAAAATAGACATCATATAAACAAAAAATTAAAAGGCAAATAATTTTTTATGCTACGACATGATATATGTCTTTTAATTACAAAACTCTAATAAATATGATTTTTCTGTTTTTTTAATTATTTAAAACGCGTTTACATAATTATTAAATATAAAAAACATAATTATTGAATATAATAAACATAATTATTGAATATAATAAAAGTCATTTTTTGCTATTATTGTTATTGTTATCACTACTAAGACCATTGTTTCGTCATTAATCTTAATACTACTACTATTGATATTGTTAAAATTGTTGCTCCATTCTTTTTTTTAATATTACATTTTTTATAAATATTTATTAGTGATTTTTTCTTATATTTTATAAAATCGCTAATTTTTAAAATGAAAATATTGTTAAATTGAAAGCTTATGTCGCCTTCTTTGTTAAAAAATAAAAACATGTTTGTAAATATACAAAAATGTGTATCTTTTTTAATCTGCTTATAATACTACTAAAAAAATTTAGTTTTTATTTAAAACAAATGTATTTTTTACTACATAAAAACGCCACCACTAACGTTTTGAATTATCTATATCGAAAATTTTTTTTAATAATAATATACAAAATTCCAAATGATTCCTACCTATAAATTGAAAATATTCATAAATGAAACATAGAAAACCATCTAGAAGATTAAAAAAATAATATAAGAAGTTTTAATTGGTAAAAAGCAAAAGATGAATGTTAATAGGAGGTGCTAAATTTTTTTTAGTTGCCAAAGTTTTTTTAAGAAGATAAAAACAGCTGCTTTGGCTAAATACATAATTTGTTTTTGTTTTTATCCGAATTTTTATTACGATTAAATTTAATATATTTTTATAGATGAAATATAACATATTTATCACGTTATCTCTTTGATTACTTATTTGGACTTCAGATATTCAGCAAAGAAAAAATCTCTAAAAATATCAAAACTGAAATTTATAACTTTTTCTGTAGATAAACCATAAGATTAGTGAACAAAACAACTAATTCCTTTTGTTTCTAATGTAAAAACTCTTTATATTTTATTTGTTTTTCATTTTCTTGCTGACTGTGCATATCCAATATATAATTCCAACTTAAATATTATACTAAGCTGATGCGAAAATTTTTTTTTGTAAACATCTTTGACTATTTTTCTAGTTTTAACTATTTAAAATTTTATCAATAATAACAACGTGTTTCAAAATAATGAAACAATATAAATATTAATTTTTTATAAATAAATAACGCGGTAACATGTATAAAGAGTTATATGAAAAATTAAATTTTTTTCCTTTCTTGGCCACTGTTTTACAATTTTACATTTGCGTTTTACAAAATTTCTACATTTTGAAATAAAATAATAAAAAATCCAATTGAACAATATACAAAACTAATTTTTATACGTACATTATATTGAGAGAGTAGATGATTTAGCGACGGCTACATCGATGTTAGTTCCAAACGACGAAAGATAGGCATGAGGCGATGCTTTTTTTTTAAAAAAAAAATCCAATTTTTTCCATCAACAATTAGATTATATTTTATTTTATTTTGATCCCAATAAAAAGAATTTGAAAAAAATAAATTAATTTCGAGTTAGCATGAAACAGAGAAAATGATACAAAAAGGCGAAGAATATATGAAGTTTACCCAATTTAGTGTTCCTAGAGTATAGGTTTTCTTTATTTTTACCATTTCTTGACAATTATAAATTTAATTTATTTTTTTACCAAGATTGTCTCAAAGCTCCGATAGCACAAATTAAAAAAAAATGTGTGAAAAATTCCTTGATACTATTTGTGTAATAAGTCAGCTGACGGCAAGTCGGCCAACTTATTCTGTAGAAGTGTATTTATATAGGAGTTTAAAGCATGAAATGTATATAGAAAACATTGATTTAGAACAAAAAGTGGTTTAAAAATTTTGTAAAGTGAGATATTTACTTCTATTTTTTCAAATTTTAATCCCTAGTTTATACTATTTTTGCTTTAATGTTCATTTCTTTTGTTTGTTATTCTTTGATTTTTTTATTTTTCTTTTTTATCTGATTAAAGATGGTTTTTTATTATTTAAAAAACAATTATACTTCATTTATTCTATGTTTCAACTTCCTTTGTATATTTTTGTGGTATCCGTTAGATATCCATTTATTTTTTTAATATAATTCAAAAATAGAATGGTTTTACTTCTATTATTGCATGCATATTATAATTATTTTTAAATTTATTTTTTTTTAATTGAAAGAATTATTATTGAACATTTTTATTATATTATTTGAAATATGAAATGCTTTTATAGTTTTAGCATAACTTTTTTATTGCATTTCATTTATGTTGATTATTTCAAAACTGTCAAAGTAATTCAAATCCTATTAAAACTGGTTTAATATCAATTAAGAGTAAATTACCATAAAAGCACACTTTATAATAAGTTTCACCACTCAAATGTTTGAATACAACAATTTTATTACAAAATCCACCACGGATCTTATAATCACAACGATAGCATATGAATTGTTTTGTTTTGTGATCATTCGAATCTTTCATAATTTGTTTTATAACTATCGAATAAGATGTTATAAAAATCTGATTTTTATTTTTATATGCTTGCTTCAAAATTAATTAAAACCAATAAAATTTTACTTATTAATCCCATATTAAATGGTTTTGTATAATTTAAAATACATTTGATGATTAATTGAAAGCATAAAAATGTAGAAAATATTGCTAACTTAAAATATTGTCATGAGAATAGTGCAATAGATAATTTTTTAAAATTTGTGTTTCTATCTTTTGCATTTGAAAACTATAAGCTATTCATAAATTTAAAAAAATTTATCCAAAAACCCCATGTTTGTGAAGTCTTTCAACTCTTTTAGTTTACATAATAGTGCAGCGGTATTTACAAGTTTATTCATTTTTATGTTAAATCATTGTGGTGTATATTGTTCAGAAGATAGCACACAGAAAACTATTCCTTCGGATTCCAATCCAGAAAACATCTTTAGTTTAAATAAAACCGGATATTTACGAAATACATACGATTCTTTGAATTTGGAAAAATCACATGTCGTTAGTCTAGAGAATGACACATATGAAAAGAATTCTCCGCACTGCAATCCAGCTAATTTTGAGATGTGTAAATATATATTTTTTGATGTGGTATTGTTAACTAAAAGGTACGGATCGAGTCGTAAAGATGTTCAAAATTTTTGTCAAAACATTCAAAAAGCGCATAATTTTTTTTCAAAGAAAAACAGGCTAGTCGGTTACAAATTGTTTATGGATGATTTTTTAAAAAAGTGTAAATATGATAAAGGTTCTTTAACAAAACCACTTACAGATGGCGATCCATATAATTACAATTTTTTGTATAACTTAGTCTACTCCATCTTTATTAATGTGATGTTTGACAACAAATATAATACAAATCAGATAAAAATTGTAGAAGGTATAGCTTATCCAAATTTTGATTTCGAATATATTTTTATGGAATGTTTTAGGCACAATGATTTAGAGAAGCAAAGATATTGGACACTAAAATTAAACTTAAAAGAAATGGCCAATAAATATAGAAAATACAGGGGTGATAATATTTATATAATTAATTATATAAAAATAACACCATTTAAACAACTTTATCAAATAGAAAATGCATATACTTTCATTTTAGAGATTGTTAAATGCACAAAAAAATATAACGAAGAGGATAAACTCAAAAATCAGAACCACCTTAAAAAAGATGTCTTGGTCACTATTCAAGAATATCTTAACTATGTTTCTAATATATGCTTTAAACTAATCACATTACTATTCATTTTAATTTTATATAGAATATTTGATTTTTGATAAATTACAAAATGTTTCAATAAAAAAATTCAGCCTTGTAAAATTTTAAGCAATCCGCGTTTTGATTTTTACCTACTATTTTTAGCATTCTAAATGGTTTTTATTTAGAAATATTTGAGAACTTATAAGCCATTAATTCACGAATACTATTATTTTTTGCTTTTAAAAATTTTATTTACTAGTATTTTGCTTTTTAACAATGCACAATTTATTTGAATGTAACACAGCATATTCGTTAAACTTATTTTTATTTGAATTAAAAATTAATACACACAACCATAAATGTTTTTTTTGATTGAATACCACCTAATAGTATAATTTTAATACATCGTAAACTAATCAATGTAAAATTTTTTTTAAAACATTGAGATGGATATTCATTACGGGTTAAAAAGATAACTGATGATAAAAAAAATATTGTATAAAAATTATAAAGTTCATAACAGCAAACCTTTAAATTTTTATTTGAGTTTGAAAATAAATTCAACGTAAAGTCAAATAACTAAGGCAAACATATACATAAGATCAAAATAATTTGTGGTATAGCATACCACATAAATATTATTAAATTTATTGAAGTGTTATTGTTTATAGTTTATAATGAAATAATATAATATTTGGAAAATATAATTCATTTAAATTGCTTATTATAAAAAAAGAGAATTATTTTTTTACAGTATAATTTCTAATATTGTGATTACCGTATAAGGCAACATAATTATCAAGAGATAACACAGATCACAAAAAACTATTTAAGTTGTAGAATAAAGAACAAAAAAGAAGAGAGAGAAGGAGAAAATGTACAGCCATAGCAGTAAAATAATAGTAATAGTAAAAACAATAGGAACAATAGTAATGATAGTAGAAGTATAAATAATAGTAATAGTAATGATAGTTATAAATTGAATTATAATGATAAATATGTAAATAACTTTTATAATAAAAAATGTTTTAGTATTTTAGAATTTTATTTTAAAAATAACAGTGTCCCTGTGTTACAGGACATAATTATTGACAAAACATATAAAAAAGATACTTTTAAATAACGAATTGATTATTTATTGAAGAACCTGGAATTCATGACTTCTTATGTACACTTGTAAAAAAATACATATTGGAACAAAAGAAACATATTATTCGGACTCAAAGAGTTAAAGAATTCAAAATTACCATTATTTTCCTTTACCATAATATTTTATTTATTTTATTTTTATAATTTTTGACACTATTCATTTCATGGTAATGATTAGGGCATCATCGCTTAAATATTTACCAGCTAAAATGAATTTTAGTAATAAGAGGATTTTAACATCGCAAAAAATATAACATTTATAACGTGATAGACATTTAATTTTAAAAGCAAATAAAAACTCGGTTACACCATTTGCTTTCTCCAAAATTTCTAGTTGTGAACTGTGTCGATTTTCATAGTCGTGTCACAGAAGCATGTTGTTTTTTAACGTTTATTACAAGAAATAGTAAAAAAAATTTTTGTTATAGATCAATGAGAATTTACTATATTGATTATTTTTTTTATATTCTGTTATAAAAAATTTTTAAAAGCTTGATTAATTCGTTCTTTTTGGTTAGTAAAACAGAGACTTGTCATATTAAACAAGATATGTTACATTTAAAACATTTGTTTGTGTTTAAATCTTTGTTTGTATCTACAGTTATTATTCAGATATTTTTTCAAGAACATTATAATAAAACTTTACCTTATAAATTCTTTTTGAATTCTCGTTTTATTTTTTCTTACAATGACTATTAAGAGCCATTAAAAAAATTACCGAATTTTTTTCTAATGCAATAAAGACATTCTTCCATATATACCATCCCAGTAGGTTTCATTTGTATAGCGCAAAAAAATATTATTCTGTATCTTGTATGAAAATTAGAATTTAATTGTACATATTACTTTCTTAATATTATGTTTAATTATATTGAATTATAAGATTATCATTTTAAAATCGATTACACGATCTAATGAAAACTATAGCAATATAAATTTCGTCTTATTTTTTCTTACAATATTTTATACATACGGGAATGTTAATCTTTTACAAAAAAATAATTGAATTGTTGATCTGAACTTATTATTTTTACATAGTGTCAAAATAAGGCATTTTATAGAAGCGTATAGATATGTTTCAACAAGAAATTAATTTTGAAATTGTTCTAATTTTTTTTGTGAATGATTCTTGGATACTTAAAGGTACATCCGTTGCTTTGTGTGGTTTTAATGCTTTTTTCTTCGTGTTGATTGCATCTCGAAGGTGTTAGTTTGAGATTTATTTATTAAAGAAGAGTCACCCAAATGCGTTTTTAGAAATATTTTTGATAAAATGATTTACCCTTTTATATCACTACTCCTTTAGTGTTCTGTAATAAATAAAGTTTATCTTAATAGTAAGCAATAAATTGCCTTTTAATGATAATAGTTATGTGTATCAACGTCAAACGAATATTTTTTCACAATAAAAAAAATTTATTTAACAAAATAAAAATATGTATTTTTATGAAATGAAATGAAATCGAACTACAAATAACGAGAAAATATATAATTTGTTACTATTGTATGAAACAGTAAAAAAATGATATAGATTTTTTTAACCCGTGGTATACACTTAGAGAAATATTTGAAAGTAAAATCTAATTAGTGCTTTCTATTAATAGTGAAATTGAATTGTTTTTTACTAGATAATTTTTACTGGTCATTTAAACTAAGAACAGAGGCATGATATAGAAATGATGTTTTAAAAGAAATTAAATAAAACCAAAAAAATAACTACATTTAGTTTAGATTCTTTCTTTTCCTTTTTTTAATCTCTCGATTTTTTTTTCACATGCACCACATGGAACTTCGGGTCCGCTTGTCTACCCTGCATGGAACATCTCGGTAAAAACCACACTTCGGTGGAAA
>AFBI03000114.1:28576-58080 GCA_000230595.3 Edhazardia aedis USNM 41457 | reverse complement strand
CTCTGTATAGAGATTTCCGACTTCCTCCCCCAAGGAGTGACCTATTACCATGTTTCTTTCGGCCTCTTCGCCACTTAATTCAAATACACATTGCTGTATCTGCTCTACTACGGTGTTTATACCTTCCCGATTAATGCACAAACTAGCACACTCTATTATAAAGTGCCATATGTCCTCTTCTACATGCTCTTGGCAGCATGCACACTTATTCCGATATTCTGTAGGAAGCCTTCTATCTGATACCAGGTGCTTAGTAAATCTATAGCGCCCAGTCACAGCCTCACTTGTACCTGGACCCTATACGGATCATACTAAGTGATACCTGCAGTCGTCGTACCATTCTACCAGAACCCAGTCACAATTTCGCGGCAAACTGCCCTATGACAATGCTGTCCCTTGATTCCAGTATAGCATTACGCTTCTTGGCAATCTCTCGAGTCGCGTTTCCGACTTCAGAGACATTTTTTTATCAGTCTCTGTCTCAGCCACACCTTGGTGTTCTATAGGTTTGTATGTTTTCTCGACTTAAAATCTGGCTGTATTCTTATGGGTGAAGAAAGCAGTGTTCTGCTTCACTTTTTTTTGATGGCAAGCCTCGCTCGAGCCATGCTAGCAGACGTTGCCACTGGTCGCATATCGAATTCCTGTAGTGCCCTGCTTCTACAATAGTTAGTTTTTCCTAGAACCATTCCTAAGGCACATCCTAGAATGCTGCCGATCTTCTTTATCTTTCCAGAGACATCCCGTATATCTCATACCCGTAAGTTGTACTTGGATAAAGCACACACTACATAAGCATTACCTTATATTCAAGTAGGACAGCTCGTTCGTCAAGGTGTTTTTCAATGTATAAACACGTCTACGTGCCTACTCTAGAGGGTACTTCGTCATAAATTCATACAATAGCATGTGGTTAAAGTTCATACTTAGATAGACATACTCCTTGACGACAGGTATTACTTAACCCTTTATTGAGATAGGTACTACTGTGTAGTCTATACCAGACGCACCTATCCGTATTAGACTACACTTCTACGGGTTTAGTTCCATTCCATATTGACACAACCACTTCACTCGCAATAGATTTTTCTCTGCCCTGCTACGAGATGATGACACTATTACCGTGTCATCGGCAAATATCAGGCCTTTCAGGCCTTCAGTAAGGCCTTCCACTTCAACGGGTTTGATTTCATTCATCTTTGAGTTGATGAACAGGTTAAAGAAGATAGCTGACATCGGGACCCTTAGCGTACCCCCTTTTCATACCGTATCCTTCCTGCAGCTTCTTCCTATATCCGTACTCTTATGTACGTATTTCTATACAGTTTCCTTATGAACTGTATCATCACTGGTCCTATACCTATGACTCCGATTTCTTCAAGCAAATTCTGGTGCGGTACTAGGTCGTAAGCCTTCTTCAGGTTGAGGAACATTAAGTAGGTGCTTCTCATTCTAATGCTTCACCGTTTGCAACACACCAGAAGCGTCGCAACCTGCCCAAAACCTTCTTCTTTTCTGATGAATCCAGCTTGCTACCTAGTTAACAACCCCATACTCATACCTAGTGTAAGCAACCGTTCCACTGGGACTTGGCAAGTACCTTTGCCATGGTACATATAGAAGCGATGCCTCTGTAGTTATTCGGGTCGAGCTTATCACCTTTTTTGTGAATCTGTACAATCTCGCAATCATACCATAGTGGGGGACCTGTACAACCTTCTAGAACCTAGTTAAGGCTCCTTAGGATATACCGTCCTAGGCTTCTCGCACCTTCCTTCTCCGAGAGGATCACCCACCACACAGTCGTTAACTTTTCAAGGCCTGTTGCCTTGTTATTCTTGGGCTTCTTAAAATCTTCCTGAAGTTCGATATAGGTTACTGGCCTACGTGTCACTTTTGTATACTTCCCGGACGGGCACGGGGAACTTAACTTGTATGTAAGTGCGCAGGGTTTTGCGCACAGATTTGGAAAGTGTTCTTCCCATATCTTCTTTCGCTCTTGTAGTGATTTAGCGGGTTTCTTTGTGCCTGGCATATACACTGCTTCGACGGACTTTTTAATGGCCGTCAACCCACTATGTTGCTTCACCCATCTCCATGCCTGCTGCATGTTACCAGATGCTTGTGCATTGATCCCTCTACCATAAAATTTGTTGAGATCGTTTCTGCGTACACTCTTGATGGTTTTACTCAACGCTAATTGTGTGCTGTTTATATCATGTTCAGTTGCCATCCCATGTCTTTGTTTATAAACCATCCTTTGTTTTCGCTTCACTGCCCTCTTTTTCATTGTATTAGGTGCCTTGTCTATTACTATGGGTTCTTGCCTTATTACTTTGAGAGTTCTAAATAGCGAGACCTACTCACTCACATAACCCTTTATATTCAAGGCATGTTCTGTTTCTCTTTCGAACTTATTTTCAAGGATTTTTTGGTAATGGCTTCACTTTTTAGCCTTACAGTATCGAACACAGTTCTGGTTTGACGAGAACTGGGAGGCACATCTATATTCAGCGTTGCGATGACAAGGAGGTGGTCTGAGGCACCAATTTGCCTTTACATACTGATACTTAATGACCGAATATTGATTCTAAATCGCGTAATCAATCGTTCGTCGCGTTCTCTTGCCATGTAGCACCTGATCTCTCTTTGTGGAGCCGCTGTGGTATAGGCCTGCTCACCTCTACGACGTAATAAGTTTCCAAAAGTACTAGGGTTTGTGTCCAGTCACCCATTGCTATTACTGGTCTTTCATTGTTCGTACTAATACGAAATTATACTTTAAAGGGTTTCCTTGGCACCAATACCATGTGGATGATACACATAACATAATAGTATATCTGTGTCAGCATCTCGCATGGTTATGCTGGATATGTTCGCGTCATTGTACTTGACGGTCCATGCTATGTTGGCCGCTCGCCTGACCGCAGTCAGTAGTCCATGGCCCGGTACAGCATACTGTGCAACAGTGTTATAACCTTTGAGTGTTATGGTCCGGCTTACTCGCTTCTTTTTGTCTCTTGTAGAAAAACTATGTCAGGCTTGAACCTGTCGAGGTGAATATTGAGTTCTTCCACTTTACCCTCAAGTCCGTGCAGTTAAGTGTAGTACAGTTTAGGGTATTACACATACCGCTCTGCTTAACGCCTCCAGCACCATATTCCATTTGAGATTCTGGCGTTTAAGCTTACAACTATTAACTTCCTCGGCGGATTGTAAGACTTCCTTTGTGTCTTTTTCGGATATTAGTGTTGATGCACATATCCGGGTGTAATACGCTATATGCTTGCGTATACGTTCGACATTGACTCTCTTCTTCAGGAGTAATTTCACTATGATTTTCATTAACTGTCAAGGTTTTATATAGTGAACAATGTTCACCATATAATGTACCCATTTAGTGTCGTGTTTGCCTATCCGAGCTTATGCTAGTCGTACATTAGTACACTTTTTCCAACAGTGGTGGGAATCTGTTGATGAAGACTTAGTTCTTCAGACTTGGGGCTTAAATTTTTGGTTTTGAAAAAAACTAAGTGTATCATAATAATTTTTACTCATGTAAAAACAAAAGCAATATTCTCGATAAGTGACCTTTTAAAATAGTCCTTTTCTTCGGATCGCGTTTGGCTGCTACTAATTTTCATAGGCGAACTCTTTTGCATTATCATATAATCTTCCACCTCGATTAAACTTGCTAGTATACGGCTCTGCTTTATGCAAGCGTCATAAAAGTGTTTCCTTGTACACACATTTTCTTCCTATATAAAGCGCGAAGCCTTCCTTACTTCGGACACTAGTAGATGTCTTACGTCTAATATGGCCTAGCTTTGAATAAGGTATCTTTTCTGCGCATTCTGTTTACGCTTTCTCCAGTAACAAAAGAGTATATTGACCCTTTTTGCCTTTAGTTAAATCACCAAAATCGGTCATTGGTATGTCAAACAGCTGCACAAAAATTTCCTTTTCTATTCGGTAATAGGTTATTTTCTCATTTATTACTAACTTAACGAGAATGGATTTATTGTCGACTACTAGTAGCCTACTAAACCTTTCTATGAGGTCTCTTTCATGATTTCCATTTGTGCCCACTCGTCTTGGTTCTTTTCTTGGCTCCGTATTTTACGGCATCACGGATTCTGACTTCTCGTCCTTATGGAGTTCGATGGCATTAATTCGAATTCCTGGTAAAGTATCTCCTTTTTTCGGTTCATCAAATAGTGTTTTAGGAGCTTTACGCTGCTTAACGAGTGGCTTTGTTTCACCCGATAATCCCAAGTTGTGTTTAAATTTATTCTCTATGCACAATTTCTTATTAGTGTGGTTATCCGGTTCTACCTTATTACCATTTGACTGACCCTTGATAGAAATCATGACGTGGCGGTTCGAGAGCACGCGATTGTTCTCATCCGCCTTCGCTTTCACATCCCACGCCTATTTTATGTTTTCTTATATATCCTATCGCAATTATTTGAAAACTGCAAGGAGGATTTTCCCTCACAGAGTTTGAGGATCCTTGGCTCAGTTTTCATTCAACATTTTTCAAAGCGTGTAGGTGCCCTTCTTGGCAGGGCTTAAATGAAACCAGATCAATTCGAAATACGTTTTTCTAAGGATTACAAAACGCTGTAATGGGTTAAATTTTTGTCATAAAAAACTTATTATTTTATGATTTTCATTTTGTTATTATATGATCTAATACTTTTTAGACAACATTTACGAAAAAACATCATTTCAAATTTGAATGATATTAAAATTTTTAAAAAAACTTTATATCATAAATAAAAATTTATGTCCCTTTATATTTAAAGTATGTGTAATTATCACAAAAAAATTTTTTTAATACATACTTAGGATAACTTTTTGCAGAGTTTTTTAAATTTACAGCCTATTTAATGTTAAGAATTTAAAATTCTTAATTAGATAAAAATATTAAGATATTATATTTTATTAATTTGAAATACCCGCAATATCTAAAATTTTTATAAAATTGAATTTTTTATGTTAGTTCAATTGAAATCTGCCTCTGATTACCCGATTTTTTTTGTTTGAAAAACTATTATAGGTTGAAGAAACATATTAAAAAAGGTTAATGTATATATTTGCACATATTTAAAGAGTAGCTGATTTTAATAATCGTTGTAATTTTATCATAGATGACTAAAAAACTATTAAAAATAAAATTCTATAAATATGTTATAATATGAAATCATATATAATTGTTCCTCTAAATGTTTTGATATTAAACATATCTCTACAATTCAAATTATACGCATCAAAAATATTAAATCAATAATATTGAAGTTTACAAGATATTCGAAAGTATTATATAGAAAGGCGAATTTATATGGTAAGTTAAATTTGCTTTCATTTTTTTTATAAATTATTCGTTTTTTGTAGTAATTATTCTGTTTTCTACAAATGTTTCGTATACTTTTTGATAGTATTTATATTCAATTTTATAAATTTTAAAACTCTTTTATTTTTGTACTGTTTCTTTGTTGTATTAAATAGGAAAATTTTATAATCAGTAATTTTCATTCTTATTTATCATTAAAATAATCGTAAAAAAAAACTGTTGAGACTGAACTTGAGTAAAATTTCTATAAAAGTTAGTTTTTATTAATAATTTTACTTTTTCTAATAGCAATGCTAACTTTAGTTATTTTTCATAAATAAAACCCTTTAGCAAATAATAATATTTTATGTCTTTTAAAAATTTTTATATGATAGACGGAATAAACGATGGAAGTTGAAAAAAGCCGGTAATCGTCGAAAGTAAATTTTAAATATCATCGCGAATATTTAGTGTAAAATAGTTTTACGTCAGTTTCTATTCCAATATGCTACCACAAAAATATTTTTAGAATTTAATTTACATTTATTCATAAAAATCTGCCAGTTCTGTGATTTATTGTGTATTTTAATTTTGTTTTTTTTTGTTTTTCACATTGAAAAGTTCTAAGAGCGTATTTGTTTTGCATACGAAAAAATTTGAAATGGTTAATACATATTATTAAACCTATTAAAATTTTTTTTGAATTATTATTTTAGTTGTGGTATCGATAATATTATGTTAAAAAAAGATAGATTTTTTATTCTAATAAGTAACAGCGAGAAAACGGATATAAAAAAATAACACAAAAAATCACAAAAATATAGTTGGAAACTTAAAAATTCCGGATAAAAAGGAATTATTTAGTAAAACCTAAAAAATGCAATTTTACTTTTAAAATAATAAATAATCAATCATAAATATAGCAAAAAATGAAATAAATGTGAAAATAATATTACTTGCATACTTATAATTACATTTGAATAAAATATAAAAGTAATTTCGTTTTTTAAAATAAGGAACCATAAATACATAGCTTAAACAAATTTATGATCAAATTAAAACATTAAAAAATCCTGTTAACTATGTATGATGTGGTAACAGTGTGGTTTTTTATACGTTAAAAACATTTTATTATTATAAAGCGTGTAATAATATGATTAAGTTGGGAAAAGGGATTTTTTATGCAAATTAATATAAAAGCAGTAAATAAAAGCATTATTTTTATGTCAAAACTTAGGAATAAAAAACTTAATTATTATTTTAGCCAAATAAAGCCTTATGTCCAAAGTCAGAAATTTATAGTCTACTGTTGTTCTATTATGTATAATACTAACTATTAACATACTAAAAATTTTGTTCTTAATACCAGTTAAAACATATCTTACAAAATATAAAAAAATTGCTTAAAAAAATTTTTTAAGTTGTCAAAAAAAAAATATAATTTTATTTTTCCATCTTTGGATAATATAATATGTTGATTGATTTTATCTTGGTTTTCTATGACCCAATTATGCAAACTGAAAACATTTTTTTTATGTTTCTTATATAATACATCTTTAATTTTTTAAACAGGATGTTTACATATTTTGTGTATTTTATTCGCTAAAATGTCGATTTTTTACATATAGTTAATTTTACATAAGTATTTTATAAAGTTTTTAATTTCAGATAGAATGTAATTTTTTAGATTGCAGGGTTTCTGCGCATTAATATATTTTTTAATCATTATAGAAAACTTTTAACATGTATTTTCATATCAATGAATGATCATTGTCAGAAATTGTGTGTACCAACAAGTTTCATACGATAGATATAAAAAACACATATTAATGCCATTTTCTAATTGCATAAAAGTGTAGATATTTTAAAAGCACAATCATTTTCAGAAAAATTCGAAATGATATTTCTGTGCAATAGATATGTAATTTAATAGTTAAAGGTACAGAAAGGTTCATAAACTCTTTCATTTCTCTGGCATTTAGTATTTTTTTAAAAATTTGAAACATATTCGTAAAATTTGTATACAAGCCCGTGAAAGCATTAAAACGATTAAACCAAAATTTTTGGTATCTTTTTTTTTCTAATTAAATACATTAAAGAACATGCGTATGGCCGAATTATATTAGAAATTTGAGGTTTATGAAATCATCTTCAATCTATTTATTTTGAGTTTATTTTTTAAAAATCTAATATTTTTTCTTACAAACATGGTTTTATGATTAATTTTTTATATTTATGCACAAATATACCGCAATTATACATAATTGAAATTTTTGTTGGTAATTTGGAAGTTTAGATATATGTTGAATATAACCGTTATAATTAACGCAGTTATAATAATTGTATAAAAATTGTTGCCTTTTGTTGTATGGTATTGTGCTAAGAGATTGAAAAAAGATGTGTAAAATGTTTTCTGTACAATTTATATTACATCGTTGGCTGTATATATCTTTTTCCGGGATATTATCACCTATCGTCATTCATCAGATGAAATTGATATCAACTTAAAATTTATCGAAATCGATGACAAAGATTTTTATATTAAAAGTATAAAAAAAATTATTTTTTATAATCAATAAATTTTAGGTTGATTAAATCTTCATTTTCTTTCGTTAAGAAAAAATTGGCCGGAAAAAAATTTATTTATATTTTAATGAAATAATGAATATGATAATTATTTCGAAAGGCATTATTTTTTTTAGTTTGATCAAAAAAAAATTCAAAAATATATGAAATATCAAAAAACTATACAAAAAAAATTGATCCTTATGTTATTTATAAAAACTTGATATTTAAAATCCTTATTATGAAAATACAGCTGTTTAGCACATTTACCAAATATTCATATAATTTTATAATATTATAATATTTTAAGATTATTATAAACCGAATTAATAAGATTTTTACCATGATATAATCATATTCAGGAATCAGTAATTTAAATTTTGTAAAAAGATATTAAAATATTATTTTGCCCTAAATACATAACTAAAATATTCTTTAAGTCTTTTTTATATAGTTTAATAATTTTGTTTTATTCCATTTAAAAACAGAATAATATATTTGTTTTTATTTTTTTTGCTTTTAGATCTAAAAAACATTTTAATTGATCGGATAAACAGTTTTGAACCATATATCTTATAGATTTTTTTTTAGAAACATGTTAAATCTCTGTTTATAAAGTATTAGCACCTTTTATTATATTTTAAATAAAATTAGCATTCAATTTATATTATCAAAATCTGCTATATTGCATTATTCGTATATTACATTTTAATGTTTTTTTTTTACCTAATAAAGCAGTTTTTATAGATTTTTTGTTAGATGGGCTTAGTTTACAATAGTAAAATGTACACATAAGAATTTTAGTTTGGTTCTATCATTGAGTGTTTGGAAAGTAACGATGAAACTGGTCTTAAAGTATTCTTTGTCTTTGAAGAGGATATAGGAATGGTTCCTGCTTTCGTGCAGTTTTTATCGGTTTTTCTTTATCGAAAACTTGAAGAGAACATTTCGAGCTCGCGCAACAATTAATTTTATTTAATAAATGATCAGAAAATAAAATTTCTAATCGGTGGTGGGTTTATATATTATAAAAAATTTATACACGAATATTTTCTAAAAACATGTTTTGACACGAAATATAAATCTTGAACAACATGTACTGCAGATCAATTTGATATCCTACAGTTATACAAATCACAATATCTATAAAGCTTTATTTTAAATCCTATCTAAAAATACTTAGTTTTTTTTTAATTTTAAGAAACACACGTTGTCAAATAGCATGATGCTTTTTTTTTCAACCAGATCTAAATGAATATAAGAAGTTTTGACACAATTAAGCATTTAAAAACACATTTACGTATTAAAATATAGTACACTTACTTTGTGATGCTATTTTTTATAGAAGCTTTATACAAATTGAGATGTATTTTTTTTCTTATTAAATCATAAAAAAAAGATATGCATAACAATAGTATTGTATTTTATCATTTTTTTTAATCATTTATAAATATTAGAAAAAACCTTTAAATAAAATAGATTTTTCTGTTTTCAGTTGTGGTATCAGAAGTTGTTGTATTTTAATAAAAAATTTTCATATTATACAAAAAAAATAAAACACATCTGAGCTGTGAAATTTAAATCATTTTGTTGTATAGAAGTCATTATGATTATTTTTCTTGTCTCCTTATGCTACATCATAATATTAATTATACATATCGTTAAATTTAAGATTTTTCATTATCATTTCTCGAATTTTTTTCTAAGATTTTTATGTCTAGGTCGGATATATGCCTGTTTATAGTGATTATATAAAAATTTTAATAAAAATACAGGTTATTTTCCGTAATTTCTCTATATACGTTACTATTTTTTACATTTATCAAACATTTGTTAGTTGAAATAGATTTAATAACAAATTATAGAGTTTTTTATTTGTTTTATTACTTTTTTTATATTTTACTATTATAAATTTTCTGCTTATATGAAGGCATAAAAAATAAAAAGTTGCCTTAAATACAATAATCAGATTTAAGAGCTTTAATTGAAGTTTTTTCGTTTGTGGTATTAATGTTAATAGAGAAGGTTAATGGAAAAAAATATAATATGATCTATGATTCTTTTTTAACCTATATTTCCGAAAAATTGGTTGACTTTTTTTTGACACAAACTGTTTTGTGATTATGTGTTTCTTGAAAATATTTTTAGTTTTTTTTGTGGAGAAATTTTGCATCTGTGATTTTTTGCACAATGATCTAAATTAAAAAAATATATATGTTAATATGATATTCTGTGGTAAATATTTAAATCATTCACTTGTAACTTGATATAAAGATTCTTAAACATTCTTTATCTTTGTCGAATGTATAATTTCCACAAAACAAAAAATTAATTTTTTCATTTCAGCATTGGCAATCTAGTCTACAATTTGATCAATCTACGAAATTCATTACTCTTTCTCACTTGAATTTACATAGAATCATATTCGTTTAAAAAGTTCAAGAGTATATATATCTTAGTCGTGTTATAGAAAGAGTAAGTCAAGTAGTATCTCTCGGTTGTGAAAAGCCATATATTTTATGTTTTTCTGCGTATTTCTCTTTGTTTCCTATACTATTAGAATTTTTAGAAATTTTTTCCTATGCTAAAACTATCACAGAATTCTATTGTAACATGAATATCAAAAACAGTTTTGAAATGTAAAAAAAATCTTTGCAAAACGAAATTTTAGTTCTATTTAATGTCAGATATGCGTATACTCTATATAATAAATCATCTCAGTAAAATTTATTCAATTTGTAGTATTTCATTCTGCCAAAAGATTTTGCAGGCATCAATTATCAATACAACGTTTTATAACTATCATATAAAATTGTAAAATATAAAAATTTGAAACACTTTAATAGTTTCATAAGCCAAGTATCTATTTTTATTCGTGATTTTGTTCGTATTTCAATGCATTAAACTTTAGGTGAATGCTATTGGCGTATTTTTTTATCATCACACTGCTTAACAGCGCTTTTAGTTTTTTTATTAAATGAAGCATTTTATCATACTGATCCATCAACGAAGTATCAAAATATTTACTGTTGTCGAATATAATGATTAATGATTGTTTCTTCTATAAGCAGTAGCAAACGAATTTTACCATTTTTTTTGTTCATTATACATTTTGAAATATATTTTATTAACTTAAGAACCACTTTCACATTTATCATTTATGCTATAAACTTTCATTAATTAGAATTAAAACAATATTAATCATACATCTTTTTGTCTTATACTTAATACTTTCTGGCACAAACATGTGATAAATAATTTAAGTAGGCTAGTTTTAGGAAAAAAGAATTTTTTACGATTATTTATTCATTTTTTTTATTTTTGTATGTGTAAACATATGTAAAGATGCCTGCAAAAATATAGAATGTATCATCCGAAAATTTTTGAAATATGTCTGTAAAAAGGCATCCTAAATTATTTAATCTTTTAAGTTCAGATGTTTCTAATAGTATTTATTCATTTTAATTATATAAAAACGTTTTATATACATTATCTTCTTTTATTATTTAAAAAAAATTTTTCTGCGCAACAATTAAAAATAAATTTATTTTTCTATGTTACAAAACTAGATGGCGGTTATTCACACAATATAAAACTTTTTAAACCGTTTAAATGAAAAAAGTCTATTAAATATTGGTAGCTAAATTAATAATATTTGAACACAAAATGATTACTATATGCTAATATCGTTTTTTTATTTTTCACACAATTTGAAACACTCATTATATGTATATATATGAAAAAAAATAATTTAATCATAATTTTGCGCTTTTTTATATATAGTTAGAAATTACAACCTTTTTTCGTTTTAGTATATTAAATAGAAAAAATAATAAAGTAAAACGATTATAAATATAAATTTTTGGTTGTAGCTTACTCTAACAGAGTAAAATGTAATTGATTTGCTTTTTATCGGTATAAAAGAAGAAAGTGAACATTTTGGTTTGAGATTTTAAAAATATTAGTTTATATGTTTTTTTTATTGATTTATATATTTGATGTTTTGGACGTGTTGCAAAGACTAAAATTCTATTGATTATATAATTATGATAATAAATTTATTTTTGATTTAAAACAGATGATTTTAATGCATTAGACAAAGTCTGTTTATTGAATTTAAATAGAAAATTCGATTGGTTCTAAAAAACCAATTTTGTCTATAAATAGGCAAATATTATAAATATATATGTCTTACAAAAATATTAATTTTCTTTTCAATTTGGATCAAACGCAATTATTCAACAATAAATAATTATATAATTGTCAGAGAAGGTTTTTTTTATGTTGCTACTATAATTTACATTTGATTTTTTAATACATTATACATAAGAGTAAAATATGTTGAATAAGTTTTAATTTATACATATTAAATCACTAAAAAAAATATTCGTATCATTAGTAGTCTTTTCATAATGGCTTCAAAAACATTTTTTTTGTTTGTCACAAAGGAAAAAACCCTTAACTCTAATTTTCGTATTATTACTAAAATTTAAAATCACTATAAATGAACGTAAGTGTTTACGACGTATCTAAAAAATAGCTTTTTATTAAAAATCTTGTAATTCCAAAATTTTTAATATCTTTGGGTAACGATAGCAATGTAATATGGCAGCATTAATAAAATTTTTTTCTATTTATCAAAATTATATATTAGTATTATTTGACATTCAGATATGTTCGTAAAACATTATAATCTAAATAATTGTGCTATATACGTTTTTAGGAAAATTGAAATATGTGAATTAAATATTACGATATGTAATACAGATAAATACCCTTAAAATGAAAATTTTGCTATATTATACAGTAATTTTTGTCAATATTTGTATAATATTTTTGTTAGAGTTCTTCGCATTTCATGCAGCACATCTTAGGCGAAAAAAACACATTTGTGTTAATCGGATTCGTTAAGCAAAAAAAATGGGTTAAATAGAAAAAATACGTTTTAATGAAAAGAAAAAACCTGAAATATTAATCGACGAAATTTAGAATTCACAAAAAAACAAAATTAAAAAGAATCATTTGAATCTACCAACAAAAATGATAGAAACTAAGTGACTAAGCAAAAAACTTACTGACAAAAAGAATCATCCATCGACCGCAGAGACACATATCCTTGCTAAAATAAAATCAACAATATAATCAATATACCATAAAATTATTTAAATTCCGGAAGAATGTTTCTCAATTTTTTATGATCTGTTTTGGCAGATCAAATTGATGTTAATTTATGTTTTGATATTAAATTATAATTATTTAATGTATAATTCGATTAAAGATTTTTCTAAAAAAAAGAGTTCTTTTTATTTGATTTTGAATATAAAAATAAACTAGAATTAGAAAAAAACCTTTATAAGTTGTGTTCCAACGGAAGTATAAATTTATTTAGTCTTTTAAAGAAATTTATGTTGTAAATATTTCGTAAGCATGCCTGCTTATTCGTTTAGTTAGAATTTTTTTGAAAAAAGTGGTGCCGATTTATGATTCTTACGGCTCTTTTAAAAGCTTATTTCTGAATCATTACTCTACAATCATATAATTATATAATTTAAAATATTACATTAAATTATAAACATAATATTTTTTTATTATAGAACTCTTCAATTATCGTATCGGTTGTTAATATAAAAAACTTTTTCCTTCTTATAAGCTATATAAAAACATATAAATAAACCAATTGTGTATTTCCAAAGCAGTTCAACAATTTTATACAATCTTAAATAGATTCAAAAAATCGATAATATTCTTTTTTTTGCATTTTTAATGATCTTTAACAAAAAAATCTAAGTATAAAAAAATTGAATTAAAGCGATCTAAAAACTCAAATATATCTGATTCTATACATTGTAGTAAAAGAATAGGTATTTTTATACAAAATTTCTCTTTTTGCTTGTGTTCATATTAGTTGAAAAACTTAAATAAATGATCAAATAAATGTCAAATAACTTTTTTTGATATTGTAAAATATTTTTTATTCTAATTTTCTTGTATTTTACTACTTGATAATTCACCTACTTTTGACAATTTTATATTGATCGTTTATATTTGCCTTGGTAATAAATAAAATTTCAAAAGTATAAGTTTTGTATGAGGATAGCAACAATTAAAACAATCGATTTTTAAAAAATTTTTAAAAAAATAAAAAAAGTACTAAAAATGTTGAAATATCAATATATTAGCCAGATTATAAAACATCCATAATAATTTTAAGCAAGACACATAAGTTCTATATGGAAAATGTTTTATATCAAAGTGACAACCTTATATTTATATATCGTTCTATATATGTATTCATTCAAATAAACTTCTCCTATATATTTGTATCACAAATGTTATGTATTGACACTTAATAGGCAATAATACTCTTACAATAGTGTGAGAAAATGCGTAGCTTTTTTCTTGAAGATCTTAACAGTTTTCTAAAATACAACAGCACTTTCCAAGCATTCCTCCTGAAAACAATCAGATTTGTTAGTAAATAAATGCATTATATGTTTATTTATGGCTATTTTTTCAGAATTTCGTTCGATGATTGTTATCTAGTTTCAATAATGAAACAAAATAGTATTTATATTTGTTTTTATGTGTTTTAGCTACATTGTAGTTCTAAAAAACATTCGATTTATTGTTTTATATTGCAAAACATCAAGTTTTATGTAATCTATAAATAGCGCTTAAGATTAATGTATATCACTAGCAAAAAAATAATATCTCGCCCCCCCCCCCAAAAATCTTCAGATTGTGTGCAAGCACATCTTAACCAGAGGAATTCTATGTCAAAAAATATTTTACAAGCTATGATTTATATTTACCTAGTCGAGCATAATAACAATATAGTGTCACATATTAAAACTATAACCATCAAAATTATAATTCGAAATCAAAAGAAATCCTTAGCTAGAAAATGCTGTGATGTAATTAACATGAAGAAAATTAATGTTTTTTATGTTTTTCAAACAGAATATCTAGTATTTTAATTATCAAAACTATAACTATCATCCTTTAAGCATTTTAGATGAGAATATATATAAATCACTTTTATGGTTTCATAATTACTTTTATTTAATAATGCTAAACAACAGAAAGATATTACAAATTCATAGATAATTTATATTTTATATTATTCGTATTTTGAGATATTTACAATTGTATGCAATTTTAAAGATTTTGAAATTTTAGACAATTACATATTATATAAATTAATTTTGATGCATAAAAGGATCGAGATTTGTGTACGAAGATATTCTTCTATATTTCAAGATTCCAACAAAAAAAAAGAGTGAATTTATAGGACGAACAAATAAAAGATAAAATTAAATATATTTCAAAATAAAAAATCAAAAAAACGAAAAAACGAAGAAAAACAGTGGTACTTTATAGCGAATAGTTTTTTTTATTAGCGCAAAATATCTAAAAATAGCAACAGAAAGAATTTTTATGCGAGATTCATCATATAAACATTTTTCTTTTATTTGCAAAATAACGTTATTTTACAATTGATCGAGTATTTAATAATTTTTAAATGTTTTTGGCTGAAATTTTTAATCCATCTGATTTTTTTAACCATTGAATTTTTTCGTTTTTCAAGTTTTATTCTTCATTAAATAGTATTTGTTTGATTTAAACTTGTTTTTACTATAGAAGATATTAAAGAATGCATAGCCATAAAATTGTGACATATTAATTGTGTTTTCAACCAGGAATCTATGTTAGTATTATTATGAAAATATGTATATTATCTTTTTTAAAAATTTATACTATCATATCACCATCTGACAATCTTATGATTTTTTTCATTTTTAAGTAAAAAATTAAAAATAACGGAATATTTTGGGTATAATTTGCTTTTAAAATATTTTAAAGATATTATTTATAAAGTTTAATCTATGTAAATTTAATGATTGTGGCTCAACGTACTAAAAAACTTCATTATCTTTGCAATACTACATTTTGAATGTTTTATATTGTTAGATATACACAAATAAGTCTTTTAAGTTACTGTATCACAAACTAAGGCACAAAACACATTTTAGACCAAAAAATAATTTAATGATTTTTATTTACCCAAAGTGGAAACAAATTAAATTTATAACAATATTATTATATGTGTTGTTAATTGCATATTATTTGTATTAATCAACCTAAAAGCAAGCGATTACACTATAGTCAACAACAAGTTAAAATATATAGCAAAAGTCACATTATTGTTTTTTTAAAAATCGCTAAAATCCAAATTTGTGTAATTTTTGAAATAGCTGTTAAAAAAATGTTGAATTAGTAAAGATCATATAAATTTAAACTCGTTCAGCCAAATATATATAAGAAAAATTTTTGTTAATAGAAATTTGTTTTTACAATCTATATTTTTTTGTTTACTCCTAATTGACTAATTAAAAAAACTAATCAATGAATTACTGTAATGCTTAACGTTGATTTAAAAATATTTTTAGTTGCTGTTTATTGAGTTTGCAAAATTTTTATATATTGAAATAATTTACTGGTAAATATACCAATATTTTTATTCATGTCATATTTATCATATTGAGGATTTTTTAACTATTTCAAAGATTAGATTTCATAGATAAAAAGAATTTTTTTGTTTAAAAAGAAATTTTAAAGCAATATTTTTTGGTTATTTATTTATAAAAAAAAACGATCAAAATTTGATTTTCAAAATAAGATTGCTATTAAAATGTGATGAAAAATTTTTATTTATCATAAAAATTGTATTTTAAAGTTTTATTATTGGCACATTTTTGATGAGTTTAGCTATAAAACAATTTATAAATAAAAAATATGCGGTTTTAAGAACAATATTTTAATTCAATTGCTAATATCAACAAATTTTTTTGATTTACTAATTTTTTTTAATAAAAATAAAAATTATGTAAATATTGGTATTGATAAGATATTGGTTCTTAAAGAGATTATTGTTATTGTAATTGGTGATTTGTTCTTTGAATGACTAATGATAGAATATAAACTTTGTGTTATAATCAAAATGAATTTCAAATATTTATCGTTCAAATTTATCTGATACTGTGCATTAGTAATTATTGGGTATATAATCAAGATACATGTATAAAAATGGAGATGAATATGAGTGGATAAAGCGAATCAAGTTTTATCATAGCTTCTGTCGAGATTTTTATGCTTTTGTAAACCCAATAATACATATGCATTTATGTTTTCGATTATTAAATAACACAGGAATAAAAATTTGAAACAAAATGGGTTAAAAGTGTCTTTATAACCAATGCAATTATTCCAAATATGTTTTATGCCAAAAACACACAATACTTAATATTGTTGAATTGATATAAAAACCCAAAATTGCGAAGAGCAAAATGTATTTTTTTTAATTTATATGAAAACATTTATAAAAATACTTTTTTTTTGCAAAAAAAAAATTTTCAAGTTAAATTTAACTATGCAAAAATAATTCGTGCTAAAATATTTCAGAGATGAATAAACTAAAAAAGTAGTGGTGAAAGCCAACTACTATTGTTTCATGTTCTTTTAAAAACTAACTGATTTCTAAATAGTCATAATTAAAAATTTAACACAATAATAAAGTCTCTTTTCGCTAAACATTTAATCCTTTGATATTTGTATGTGATTTTTTTACATTAAAAGCAATGAATTTATACACGCCATTTTTTTATAAAAAAATGATGATCTAATAACATTTACTCATGGTTTTACTATATTTTATTAGGATAATGTTATAATAATAAAAGCATAAAAAAGGTGACATTAAAATGTTTAATAGCTTTAAAGTTACTCGGAAAAACTTATTAAATGAAACAATTAACAAATCAAGATTTTCAATGCATCATACTGTTACAAGAATATTGAAAACTTCCATAAAATATCAAAAATTTCCTGTAGTTTATTTACTTTATTATAATGAATTTTTTTAGAATTTAATGGAATAAAGAAAAAATTCGTTAAAGTAATTTTGAGCTTTTTACAAATATTAAGAAAAGATAATTTTTGTAAAAAAAATTAAAAATCTTTCAGGTTTTTGATATACAATAAAATCTTTTAAATTATTAAAGTTAAATTTCAGTGTTTGGTATAATATTTTAACATTAGATTTTATTCTTGTAAGAATATAATAGGAAAATATTGTTTTGAATTAGTACTCATTTTGAAGAAAATACAAAATAGTAAACAAATCTAAATTTATATTTTCAAAGATTAAAAGTTTACATTTTCGCTAAACAAAAAAATCCACACAAAAGAATAAAAAATAAGTATATTTAGTAAACTAGATCCATAGATTGTGTTAGCTTATGAAATTACAAATATTTAAATGTGCTTAAAACTTCGATCAAATAATTTTCAGATCTATATTTGTAATCAAACGTTTACTTACATCAAGTATTTTATTGAATAAAAAAATCCACAAAACTAACTATTTGCTACACCTCGATTTCGTTTTATTTTTTTATAGCAATTTTTTAAGAACAGAGATAAAAGTAAAGATGCTAATCATCAAGAAATGTGAATTTACTCCAGGAATAAATGATTTTTTTTCAAAAATCTATTCACAGATATCTTGTTACAAAAAGTCACACGAATATGTATTCGCAAAAAGCAAAATTATTAATTTTTAAAAGAAAAACTAACCGTAAAAAAGCTCATATTCAAAAACCTTTTAGACAAGTGAGTCTATTTTTATAGTGCTATTTGATGCAACAGCTTAGTCCCTAAAAACAAAGTTCTTAAGCACATTTTTATGTTGTTGATTCGTGTTGCAAAAAAGAATTGCTGTATATATTTAAAGAAAAGATTTATTTACAGATATTTATATGTTCAGATTATTTAAATAAATTGATGATTATTTGACATGTATTATGATATCCAAAAGATATTTAAAATTAAATAATTTAAAGTAAACAGCATAAAAACCGTTATTTTTTTGATATCAAAAATTATGTAATTTTTAAAGCACAAAAATAGTATTTATAGGAATCAGATGTCAATATTATTTTTAAGAAAATGATAAATTATGGATTTGCTTTAAGCTTTTTTTCTAATTTAAACTAGTCTCTATAAGATCATACTTTTTTCCGGTTATTTTTGGTCGTTTGTAGACAACACTATAGGTTAAATAGATAGTTATGATATATTTAATAATTTTTTTTAAGTATATAACTTTTGATGTGTTTTTCTCTTATAATTCATTAAAATATAATTTTTGATTTGAACGATTTTATTTTTGAACAATCGGATAATGGTTATAAAAATTAAAATTTATTTAATGCTTATAATTGTTTTTTTGACCATCAAGCACAAGAAAAATATTTTCATCATTTTTATTGTTTAGGAAATAATTTCATTTATTAGATAACATTTTGTAAATATATTGCACTTTCGTTGTTTGAAAAATATATGATTCTCGTTTTAATATACGAATATATACATATAAATCCATCCCATGTATTATATTAGCCCGGATAAATTCAAAGATTTGCGAAAAAATAACATTGAAAGATATAATTGAAATATTCATTGCAAAAAAAATAATTAAGATTTATTAGTAAATCATTTTGACTTTTAACTTTGTTCCTTCCCTGAAATTCTTATCTAACAAGCTTATTACTTGTCTTTTTTATAGAATAGAGGTATATATCTAATATTAAGCGAAAACAAAGATTTTTTGTTAAGCTAACAGTGGTTAGTATTTCTAGCTTTCAATATTCTCAAGTAGTCAAATTTAAATGAATATGGGGTACTTATTGTTCTTTTAGATATCTAAAACAAAATTTAATTATATTCGATGATCTATATGAATGAAAAAGGTATTAAAAATGCAAGTAGAAAAATTTTGTTTTTATCTACAATGAAAGATACAATAAAAACCAATATTTATACACGATAATCAGTTTTATTGTTATTATGGTTACCTACACGTTGAGATGGTATAAAAACAATAAATTATAAGTTAAAATAATGAAAAACAGTAAAATAAGTGTGAAAAACAAGAAATAGACATTTAAGTTTTTTACTAGTCAAAAAACATATTAAAAATTTACGGCTTGCACTATTTTAAATGCACTTATTAGCCCTCAGTAATGCCTATATTTATATTTTTGCTCTTAAAAAAATGAATTGAATTTATTTATAGATTTGAAAATACATAATATTGAGCTAATTTCTGTTCGTTAAATAGTAAGATTTTATAAAATATTTTATGAATATTTTTTTTATGAAGGTTTAAAAAGTGCAAAAGAATATGATATGACTATCAATTTGTTTTTGTGGATATATCTTAATTTTTTTATTCAAATTATTTTAAAAAACTTAAAAGCGAAATTATTTACTATGTGAATTTTACTTCTACAATAAATTTTGGAAATTAAATCATTAGTATAGCATAAGAAAGAAAAAAAATTTAAATTTATGATTACGCTAATAATATCATTTATTAAATTTTAGACACCTTAAATTTTATCAATATCAGATTTTTAAATTCAATAAAATAAAAAATATCTATTATTGTAAAATTAATAGGCCACTAAAAAATCTTCAGTTATTTTTAATCAACTTTACACTTTATACTTTTCAATATAAAATATAATAACATGTGATTCAATTTATAGGCATTCGCCGAGAATGAACCATATCAAAAAAGGCATAAACGACATAAAAGCTGTTGGATAGTTTATTATTATGTTTTTTTTTCATTTTAAATAGTTTTTTAACTTTTTCTTTCTTTAACTGTATTTATTTTTGTTTCGCTAATTGTGCTAACCAATAAGATTAAAATTTTATTATATAACAAAATAAAAAACGTGTTTATAGAGTTATTTTGTGATAATTACTTCCTTTTGTGGAAACTTAAACTCAATATTTTTTAAAATCTAGATCAAATATAATTGACCTTTATGAAGTAAATTTATAACAATCATATTTAATTGTTCGTTCACATTTAGATATGATTGTTTAAAAATTTATGTAAAATATTAAAAATTAAAATAATATTTATTTATATCATAAAAAAGTTCAGACATTAAACACAATCTTCTTTGTGAAGCTGCATTTTCCAAGGTTTATGTTATTATTATTATTGTTTTTATCTAAAATTATAGAAATTTCATTTCAAAAAATAGTACTTTGCTATTATTACAGTTAAATAGTTTTGTCTCGTTTTAGTCCTTAACCAAAATATTATGTAATCAAAAATTATAATGAATCTCGAAAATTTACAGACTTAAGTTTAAAACCTTCTCGTAAGCACATATTTTAGTTGATTTTTGAAACACCATTTGATTACGAGTTTTTCCTTTTACTACATGGGAAAATATATATAAAAAAACGAGAAAGGCATAACTAAACTTTAATACAGACTATTTCTTTAACAAAAATATTTTCTTAATCTTATTTTTAAAGACATATTTAACAATATACATTCCGGTTAAATCCTTTCGTTGCTCTACCACATTTCTTTGTCAGCGTTCATAAATTTCTGGAAACCATTTAAGTCGTTTCGATTTATTGCTCAGAACAAGGGAAGTCGTCATAAAAAAATAAAAAAGGTTATATGTAATTAATTTTTAAGAAGATTATTTTAGGATGCAAGATTGTCTATCTTAAATATTATTCCCACGAGTCTTTAATATCATCCAAAAAATACATTTTATGATGTTTTTTTGTCTCTGATTTAAACTTTTTTGGCTATAAAGCATTATTTTCAAGCAATAAATGACTGAAATACATTTTTGTATTTTAAACTAAAATTTCGATATAAAATGAATCAAGTGAAATATGAGGATGACTGCGCCACTCGCGAATTTTAATTCTGTTGGAAAAATATAATTCCAAAATTGATAGACAGTTATGTTTGTCTGCGAAAAATACACTTTAGGATTTAAACATTGTGGTTGTTAAAAATATTAGTATATTTAGCATTATTATGAAAAGAAGAATTTTTATTTATATTGTTTTTTTTATTAAAAGTTAGATATGTTTCCAAACAAAGAAAAACCAAACGAACTCAAATGTTCCTGCTGCAACAATAACATAAATTTTTTATCGATTTTTTTTATTTTTTAAACATTTAACAAAATGTCAAGAACAAAAATTTATTAAAAACTTATATATTTGATCGAGAAAAATCAAAAATTGTCTTTTTTTATACACAAATTTGAACTTATATATTAATTTTAGAGTCGGTTTATTCAAAAAGTATTTTTAAGATCAAGATTTAATTTTCCAATATGATAATATAAAAATCATTTTATAGCAAAATCAAAAATTCAAAGTTAAAAATATTAAATTTTTGTTACTTTGAAAACAATTGTATTGCTAATATTACAGATTATAAAATAAATCTATTGTATTGTTAATAATTTGCAAATTATGCTCGGCTTGATGTTTTTAATTTCATATTAATTGTTTAATTAAAATTTATATTTAAACTCAACATGTTTCTAATTCAATCGCATAAATGCGTTGAAATCATGATGAACAAGATATGGAGGATTTACATAGTTTTTAAGTGGTAAATTCAATCTTGTTATATTGTTATGAAGTTGTGGTTCCCACATTTCTTCAATAAATTCGATATTTTTCAAACCCAATTCCTCATTTATACGATCATATCTGCTTTTCTCAACATACTCTTTATTTTCTATATTATTAAATGATTCATAGTTAATTTGATCAACAGATCTTAATACCCTAGAATATAAATTCACAGAAACTTTTGCTGCTTTCAGAAAATTATGAACAACGTTTTTTCCTCGTCCAAAAGCCGACTTTCTTCCTTTAAATCCTCCTTTATCACCAGATTTGATTTTATTTTTCCCGTTCCGAGTAAATTTATTTTTGAAGTTTTTAAATTTGTCTACATAACGTGTTCTTTTGTTGTTTTTTTGATCTTGATATCCTTTTTTTCTTTCATTCTGTTTCTCCTTTCTATTTTTATTTTTTTCATCGTTTTTACTTTGATTGTCTCCGTCTCTAGAAGCATCTTTACTCTTTTTATTCTTATCATTGTTCTTCTTTTGATCTTTATCTTTATCTTTGTCTTTGTCTTTCTCCTTTTTCTTGTTTTTATTTTTCTTTTCTTTTTTCTTTTTATCTTTTTCTTTATTGTTCATCAATTCGTTCAACTTGCTTTTACTAAGAAATTCTTGTAGATTGCATATTTTGCCGAAAAAAAAATAGCATATTAATTTGATTAAAATCGGTCCTACAAATGGCGATAATACACTGAACAAAACTACAGAAAATTGGTAAAACTTTGAAATGCATTTTGATAAGTTCATCTTAAGGATTTACTGTATTATAGATTTTTTTATTATTATTTTTAAATTGACCTAATTTGTATTGTATTAATTGCAGACATGAAAAAATATAAAAATTAAACCAAAGATTAAATTGCTCAAAATGTAATTTAAGCATGGTATACTTTTTTTTATACAATTTTTTATTGTTAATGGTGCAAGCCAGTTTGATAGGCTATAGTTTTTTCGCTTCCATAAAAAATTTTTTAGTCACTAAAATATCAACAATTTTTTATTTAAAAGATGTTTTATTATATTTAGAAGTAATAAAAACAGAAAAGTGTATTAATTTATAATTCTAAATCAAAAAATGTATATGATATTGAATAACAATAAAAATATTTCGCTTCAAGGTTCAAGACTTTTGATCTTTGAGTAATTCTTTAAAAATATACTTTTTAAAAAAGGCTTTTGCACTGTTTGCCTTGTACATTTAAGTAATGCTCAGTTGGTTAATCCTAGTTTTATATTAATTAATAAGATAATATCCTCTTTCATAATTTGTAGTTAGCTCACTATTATCCTAAAAATAGTGATTTAAAATATAAAAATGCAGAATGTCATTGTCGTGATCAAGATTATGATATGAAATCCCCTATAATTCAAACAAATGTTTTGAGTTTTAGATTTATTTACTAAATTATTCATTTTGACGTTTAAAAAATGAATGTGAGTATTTATACACATTGCAACTAGAGTGAAACTTATGTATCTATATTATAATTATTACTATTTGTTTAATAAATCAACTTAGACTAATTATCTTAATTGAATTGATCATTCATGGCAAAATATCAGAATCAATTAAATTAATATGTGTGTTAATCATGTTTCACGCTAGTCATAAATGAATTATCGCAATACTGTTAATTTTTATTTCAAAAATTTTAAAAAAGCAAATTATTAACGATAAATGAAAAGGTACATAAATTCTATAAAAAAAATTGCGATGAATTCTGTATTCTAAGCATTAGAGTGAAGTATCCTATAAAAACATCTGATAGAAAAATCGTGAAGATTCAAAATGAAGAATTTCGTATGAATCTGTTCATAGTCTACGAAAAAAGTTTCTACGTATGTCCATTAGTCGCTATTAATCCACAATGGAAACTGTGAAGAAACATGTTTCATATATGCTATTGACTGTCTTAGATAAAAAAATCTTTTTTGCAGGGTTAGTACAATATCTAAAAAATTTTTCGTGTCTTTTTGTTTGCTTAACCACTTTAATACCAAATTAATTAAACTTATATATCATATTCCTTAGAACTTAAAATATTCTAACACAATATATGTGATAAATTAAATATTTCCTAAAATTAAATTCCGAAATATGCAACCAAAAAGCTTACTTTCACATTAGAAAACTAAATCAGTAGATTCTGATTTTAACATGCTAAAAAAAGAATTCTCAATGGAGTAAAGATAATAATATGATATTATGAAAGTACAGAAAAATACATATTCGAATATAGATATTCAGAATAATTTATAATGAAAAAGAAGAGTATAGTAACAGTTTTATAAAGAAAAAAAAACAAAAAAAATTGAAAATTATAATTTAAAATAACAAAAATAATGACAATATTTAAACTATATTCGAACAAGTTTTTTTTCTTCTTGCACCGATAATATAATTAATCTTATTCCTGTCTAATACTTAAAATCATCTATTTAATTGACATATTTAGAAAATGTAACAACGCAATTTTTGTGAATATAACTAAAAAAAAGACATCCGCGTCAATCCCCTAAAAATACAAACGAAACGGTACTTGTAGTATTAGAACATGTTTTTACTTTCGTGCGTCAGTTTTGTTGTATTTGCGATGTATGCATTAAATTTGGAATTTTTTTACTGATATACGAAAAGATGTTATAATAGTGAACTAACAAAGCTCTTGTATATTAACGCAATAAAATATGAATAGGAACTTAATATATATTTGATGAAATACAAATGAGCAAAATTGCCACTGTTTATGCTGAAAAAAGAGAATTTTTAGGTTCTGCATGTGATAATTCTCTACATCGTATGTAGTTGGATCAATCAAAGTTTTTTATAAAAGTAAAAAAGATAAAATAAGAAAGATTTATAATTTTTTTGCGGTGACAGTTGCTAACTTTTTTGTTGGCGAAATAATTTACAAGTAAAGAAATACTATTAAAAATATTTGTTCTTGGGCAAATTAAATAAAAATATTGTATTTTAAAATTCATATTATTATTACAGGGCAATAAAAATTGTTCATTTTTTAATAAATCTTTTTATAGCTTAAGCATAAGCAATTAGATTTGTTTTACCATAAATAGGAATTTTTATATTCTCGATAAAAAAAAAGAAAACATGTAAAAACTGTGTTTATAGATTGTAAAAAACAACAAGATATGGTTATAAAATATATATAATTCTTATTGGTTGCCTATTCAATAGTTATCATGGTTCAATTGATTGAAATTTTGATCTTTTATACCATTTAAAGATCATTTACATATGAGCTCAGCAATATTTGTTTATACTTTCTCATATAGTGATGCAAAAGCATTTATCATCAATAGTAATTTAAAATTAGACAGATGAAATTTAGTAAATTGTCTAAATTAGCTATCTTAGCGTTAAAAAATGGCTAATAAATTGTGCAATAGTTTATACCCAAACTAAAAAAGCAGATATTACAGTATCTCAAGTAATAGTTCATTCGAATACAAATTTATATAATAAGAAATGTGTTAATCATTATTTGTTGTTTAAATACCAATATGTAATAGGAAATTATCAATATTAAAATCACAATATGCAATTTCTAAAAATAAAAACTTGATATCTATAACATGAAAAATGTTTAATATATCAAATAAAACCAAACAAAAAAATTTCCAATTTACAATATAAGGAAGAAAAAAACCAATTTATTGTATTTTCTTTGATTCATAAAACTTATTCTAAAATATATCATTACAAAAAATATAGAAATAGCATTTCTATATAGTTTATACTTTCGAAATTTTCTCTGTCATTACATTGCATCACAAAGATATGTGATAATTTTCTGTGTTGAAATTAAGTTTTCTTTCCAAGTAGAGAATTTTTAAATTTATATGAAAATAATTAAAAAGAACATAAAAACTTTGAATTTTGATTTAATTTTCCTACCAATCCATAAAAAATAATCGCGTAGAAAAAAAACAAAATTTTAGAAGAATTTAATACTTATATGATCTTTTAATCATTTATATTAACTAAAATAGAATCCTTATATCAATTTTTACATAAAGAAAAATATGATATCGTAAATAAAAAATCAAGATCTAATATAAAAATAACATAATGTAATATTTTTATTAAAAGAAAGTTAAAAAAACCAATATTAAAACATTTTATCTAACCTGTGATTTTTAAAAATATTTTTTCGGTGTTTATCGTACGAATATATCTTTTGATAAATCTAATCTAGTAAAAATTAATACAATTTGCACATTTATCGGGATATATCAAACAAAGAATTTTTTATTAAATTTAGTTTGACATTAAATCCCGAGAATAAATTCAAAGAAAAGATAGGAAGCAAAAAAAATAAAGTATGCCAATAATTGCACAAGATGGTTTTAAAGTAAAAGAAATAACGATATACGTAAATAACAAATTATATATCATCTGTTAATGTATCGTAATATTATGGATTGGATTGTTTCTTTATATAACCGGTTTTCTTTTTCTCTAGAAGGGAATCGTATCAGTTTGTTTAATCTTAAAAATTTTTAGCTTTCATTATTTTATATGTGAGAAATATGGTCATATTTTTATTCTCTACTTCTACTAACTTTATTTTTTATATCTTATACGATTTTAGTATTCTTTATTTTTTCTAAAGGTTTCCAAACTATTTTTAAGAATATTATCAAATGTTTAGCAAAAATATGTTAGGAATGTTTTGAATTGCTATATGTGTAACTAAAATCATTTTATTGACTAAAACACACTTTTTATTCTCTATGTATATAAAGATAGCATAACTAAAAGTTTTATAGATTTTTTTTGTAAATATATTAAGGATCCGAAGGGTTTTAAGAAGCGCTATTTTTAAAATATAATGTTAGATTTTAAAAGAAAAAAACAACTTTTTTGGCACAAAAATTAATTGACGAAACATATTCAAGTGTTACAAAAACATTACTTATCGTTAAATAATGACTAAATGTATATTTCTTTCAGAGAGAAAAAAAATACAGTAGACGCTTTAAATACACTATTGTTGTTATATTTTCTACATCTAAAAATTTTTTTTTGTATATTCCAAGAAGATGTTTTTAAAACCCAAATATATGTCTTAAATCTTAAAGAATAACGATTGATGGTTAAAAAATTACTTATAAATAACGAAATTTGCCACTTTTGCTTTTTAAAAAATGTTTTTTCAATCTTTTTGTTTGTGAAAAAAACTATAAAAAATTAGCCACTTATGTTTTAAGAAAAATTCTGATAATATTAATACCTTTAAAACGTGAACAAAAATTCCTACAATAATGCTATAGGCATTAAACAAAACACAATTAGACAACGAAGCGTTTTTAATAGAAAAATATCAAAAAAAGTATCAAAATGAATGATAAACTTGTATATTTATTGAACCAAATGTAATTTCTTATGTAAAACATACAAAAAAATTTTATTACGAACACAATAATTGTACTCAAATTTGTATATATTATAATAAGTACAATAAGTCTTTTTTTTATTAACCCAATATTCTACAATTGAAGTATCTCATAGTCTTCATTATTTTTTCGGATAAAAAATAGAGACGATTCTATCGATAAATATATATTTATCATAACAAAAAAAATCATATTTTATTCCATAATAATACGAATATGAAAAATTTCATATATTTTTTGTCATTATTAACAGAACAGTTTTTTTAAAAATTTTAAACAAAATTTCTTATTTACTCATGTGTAAAGAATTTTTATTCGGTATTCTTAGCATGTTGAAATTTTTAAAGTATAAATTTAGTTTAATATATTTCATTAAAATAGAAAAATACTAAAAAAACATTCTAAAATATTTATTTTTCATATTAATTATTGGATATTGTTTTTTTGAAGAATAAATTTTTCATTTTAGAACAATGAAAAGAAACAGAAATTCTTATTCATTATCGGTAGGTAAAAAAATCAAAATATTCGACAGAAAAATCAAATAAAATATTGTTTCTTATCATAATTATGGTATATTTCTTATGTTCGAATGTCAAATTAAATATTAGTTTTTTTAGAAATTTAGAAACTATGCGATTATGAGTGTAAAAGCTTTTTTAGACAATTTTAAATTTTTTTTTTGTGAAAGTTTACACTTACAAAATTTTAATGTGATTTTAAGTTACTTTGCAAATAATGTAACATAGTTGAAAATGGGATATTTAAAGCTGTATAAAAAAATGACCAACAATGAACACGATTATAATTTAAAGAACTTGTCTAGTCGTCTGTATCATCATGGATAGGTTGAGAAGAATAATTATTTTTCAATTTTTTGTATCTAAAATAATATTTATAAACGCAATGACAAAGCAACGAAGATTTTGATCATAAAATTGCAATATAAATTTATAATTGATAGATTACCATTTTCATCCCTATTAAACTTTATATCTTATGTTTCAGACATGATTCTATACATTTTTATACAACAATAACTAGGGTTTATCACCAATTCCGCCAAAATTTAATTTCCTATGAAAAAAATGTTTAGAAATTTAAGACATGATTATGGTTTGAAATAAAATTTCTATTTCATGTGCAAGAAAAATTCATTTTAATTCTATAATACGTCGAAAAAAAATGAGAAAATTAAATATTCATTTAATTCGTTTATTATATTTGTATTTCTTGTGTAAAATAGTGCAAAAGTTTTTATAAGACGAAATTTTAAAACATTTTCATATTGTGTCACATTTTTACTTCAAAATGTCCAAAGAATATGTTTAAAGTTAAATTAAAATTTTTTTTGAATAGACTCTCTTGTGTTTATAAATTTTGGAACATTGATCCTACGTAAATAGCATAATTCATTCTATAGTGACAGGAACTAAAAAAATGTAAATAATAATTCTTTTCATAAAGTACAAAATTTATATTGATTTCAGTCATGAAGTCTTTCTTAAGCTAAATATCAATTGTATACACATGTTTGCCACATCTCTTTTTTTAAAAGATTTCATAAAATATTTATTTTTGTGAGAGTAGTAATTTCGCAGGGAATTACAATATTTGTCGAGTTATCGTTTTTTATTAAAGCATAAAGG
>AFBI03000114.1:0-27676 GCA_000230595.3 Edhazardia aedis USNM 41457 | reverse complement strand
AATTTATTTAAGTCACTAAGTAGAAAGTATTTATACTTTAGTATTTGATATGATGATAATCAGTAATAAAAATAATTCTGCGTCTGATAAAAACAATATTGTTAGTGCAAAGAGCACTAATAGCATTTATCATTTAATTAATATAAATTTTAATATAATATATGTCAAATTACATTGAAGAATTTCAGCTTAGAGAAGATAATTTTTCGCATGCCATATAAGAAGTCCTATCATATCTTAAAATTATTGCAAAATCGCTGATATTTTATCGAAGAATTTTGAAAAAAAATTCTTGTCCATTTTTTACTCTAAAAAAATATTAATTTAAATAATTAACAAAACTTTTTACAATGAAACGATAGTAATAGCAAATAAACGTACAAAAAAATTATGTTTACTAGTTAAAACGAATGAATAAAAACACAAATTGATATCGCGATAGATTAGGTATATAAATATACAGGGTTCTTATGATTTCATTCAATCTAAAAATTTTCTAAAAAGATGTATACTGTTGGATTTTAAAACATCCATACTTCGTATAACACCTGATACACACGGTTTTGATGACGATAAAGATAATAATTGTGACAATTTAACAGATGATTCTGTTTGCGATAAGGTTTTGAAGTAAACTATAGCTGTTGAGTAGTCCGATAACGGGCACTCTGAAACATCCATATTTCATGTAGGCTATCTATAACCAGTTAGGAAATAAATTATGTGTACCAAGAAATTTACAATGAATAAGCATTTTTCTTTATCTTCTCCTGGACTACCGCACTTCCCAAACGTATACCTATAAAAAATTCAACAAAAATAAAAATAAAATTTAAAAAAGAAAAACCTTATGCAATAGTTATAAGCATTAATATTGCATCGAAACTAGCATAAAAAAACATGCATCTTTACGATGCGAAATATCTAGAATTAATTTGTATTTTAAAATATATTAATTTTTAAAATTTAGAACTAAAAAATCGGAAAAACATATAATAATATTTCATACAAATTATAATAAAAAAACTTAATTTTATCAAAAAAATTATAAAAAAAATTGAGTTCGTGCGTACAAAAATATAAAACGCTGATATTCAATGTAGGAAATTGCATAATTTTTGTTTTAATAGTTTAAATAAATAGCATGAATTATATAATATGAAGATTTTACAATGAAATTATGTTTAAATATAAAAGAAACTGGTTATATTATTTTTTGATACTATCGTTTATCAGTTTTGCAAACATTTCTCATCTCGTTAAATATTGTTAGCTTCCCCTTTTATTTTGATTTACGATTATAATATGAATGTGGCTTCACAGATTTATTTAAATATCTTTTGGCATTGTGATCATCTACATTCTCAATGCAATTATATATAAAATATTTATTGTTCCACAAAAAAAAATTTTGTCCATGTATATTTGGTATAAAACGCACCACATTTCTTAAATTAAAATATATTTGTTTTAAGTAGTTTTCATATGTTTTGAGTTTGAGAACACTGTAAAAAATGACATTTATTTATTCTGTTGTACTTTGTTTGCCGAGAAATCATTTTAATATTTCATTTAAGACTCTTTATAAATATTATTTTTTTTGTTTTTTTATGATAATGATAATTTTCATTCATTAATAAACTAATGTCTTTGACGTGCAATATACAATAAAATTTTTTGAATTGTGTAAATTTAATGTTTATTTTAGATGTTTTTGATCGGTAGATTAAATATATTGGTGAATGCCAATATTTAAATTAAAATATAAAACGTGATTACTTCTAAAACTGAATTTGTCCATAAAAGAGCAAAAAAAATTGTTTGATCATTTGAAATGTTATTTTATTTATATTCTTTTTGCTTATAGCATACTTATCATGCCTATATTTATACCTTCACAATCTAATTAGCTTGCATTTAATATTATTGATTTATTTTTAAAAATATAATTTTGCAAGAGAATTTATATAAAAAATCTCATTGAACCAATTGAAATTAAATAAAAACATATCTTTTTTTAAATCATCCAATTAAAATAGAATTAATTTATAATTATTTTCAAAAATCAATGCGATACTGATTTTATTCTTTTCATAGTATAGTATGCTAATTTTACTTATTTGAAAATATTGCATATTACACAACAATTTGAAAAAAGTTATAAATACGTCTTTGTTTGTTATAATCCGTTAGAATTTTTATATTGTTTTTAATATTTTTTATATTAATTTAATATATTTTTTAATGCTTTTGATTATTTATAAATCAAACAAATAAAAAGGAAAAATATATCGAAATATTTATCTTGGGAAAAATTTAATCCAAATTTAAAAAAATTTTTAATAACCCATTTTTATCTTTGAGCAATACAAAAATATTTTGTAACAAAATTGTGAATAAATTGATTAAGTATGATTCGGGGATTTTAATTTGTGGTTTTTTATGTGAAACTATGGTTGGTTTGATAAGATTTTTACTAAAGAGGATCGGTTTGTGCAGCTTATCAAAAATAAGTTTGAAAGTTTTATAATTATATAAGTATGAAGAAAAACAATCAATATTAGTTTTTTCAAAATTGCCTAATCACACTTCGTTCAGCAATCATATAACAAAAAATTAATTCTCTTTTTTATTTTTGATAAAGCTTGATTTTCTACAATACGATTTTAAACAAATTAATTTTTTAATGAAGATATTTAATAAGCATAAATTTCTGATAATTTATTATATCCAGTTAAAATTTTTGTGATTTTTTAGAGATTAGTGAGAAGAAATCACCTGAAACAATTTAAAAAATTAAAAACATAACGGGATGAAAGATTGTGATAAATTTGATATTAGTAGTTTTATAAATTGAAATTTAGCAAATAATAATGTTTGTAGTAGTGATAATAACTAAGTAGTAATAATATTGAAGATACAACTAACCAAAATTAGATAAAAAGAAAAAATTTAGAATACTTTTAACCAATTTATAAAAGGAATGTTTCATTTGGTTAGATTTGGTGTTTCAAAATGAGAGGCTCGTATCCATTTTGATAAGTTTAAGCATACTATTGCTATCTTTATTACCTGTCGAAATCGTATGATTTGACGTTTATTTAATGTTTTTGTTTAATTGGTATTTGCATGTCCAAATTAAATTTTGATAAGAAAAAATTTATTGCACTTATTTGATTGATTAGATTGTTCAATTGGTCTACATCAATAGTAATAAGAATTATTAGATTTAATGATGTTGTTGTTGAACAATTGGTGATTGGTTACATATGATAACAAAAAAGCTTAAATGTTTTGGGTAAAAAAATATAAATAGTTGTAAATGGATTTTTAAAAGCTACAAGATTCTTAATACAGTAAAAAATCGGGTACCCCTGAAGGTCAAACCTGATCATATAACCCAGTTTGTTACAGACAAATATAAGAAAATATAATTCGTACGAATGTAATTGTTTTAGTAAGTTATGTATTAAACGATATTAAGCATGTAAACAGTCAAGAACAAATTTTTATACTTACGATATAATATTTTTTACTAAACTATCTTGATCTTTAAAAAATTAATATATAAAAATAATTTTTTACAATAAAATCTCCATAAAAATCACAATCAATGTATAGAGAAATTATTCTATTTGATTTGTAGTAATATGCTTAAATACTTTTACAAGTTATTAAAATTGTAATAATTTTTTTGCTGTTAAAAATATTTTATTTTTGTGCTTTTTTCTACTTTAATATAAAAAAAACAATCAATTTTTAAGATTCATATTTGTGAACAAAAAAGCAATACGATAAAAATAATTTTTTTGATTTTATTCAATTTTGAGATATTTATAGGAAAATTTCTTTAAAAAAATGTACAAGTTTGTAGATTTTTATTTATTAATGTATAGTTTCACTAAACCTTAGTTATAAATCTATTTTTTCTGTATTTTATAGCTATAATGCTAACTATTTTATTATTGGAATATTTAACACATATACGTTTTTTGGCAAGAAATTTAAATATCTATTTATAAATATTATTGCATAATAAACTTATGAAGTCATTTAGGATGATAATAAATAATTTATAAACTGTATTTGCAAAATTTTGCATTCGAATTGCATTATCTATAATTAAAAAACAGTGATATCAATGAGAATTAAAACATAATAACAATCACAGTAAATGTAAAAACTTTGTCTATTTTAGGCTTAAAATATAATACAAGTTATCTGCAAGATCGTAAAAAATAAAGATTTTGTGAATAAATTTTTTATAATCCTTCTCCACGTATTTAATTTAAATAAAAATGCTAAATTATACAGATCTTTACCGTACTTCATGAAAACGCGCTATTTGTTTTTTAAACATTATTTTTTCATTCCAAAAACCGTTTGTGAGTATAAAACAACTTTCATAATGTCTCATTCCCTTGTGTAAATTACATTTAAAAAATGAAATTGGACAAAGATGTTTTAATTATGTTTCAGTTTTCGGAATGCTCGGATACTTTGTGTCACCTCTATTTTTTTTTTGGTTCGTTTGTCTCGTCCTCCTTTCTCTCCATGTTTATTTTGCATGAGTTAGTATACAGACATTCTTTTATTCCTAAAATCGGACCGGATTTTTCTTGACCAATCAGATTACCCAAAATGGTTATATGAATTTTTCCAATCCAAAGATCCTATTAGTCGATCTTTATCAGGCATTATTTCTTCGATATGCCGTATTTTCACTGATCAGAAATTATTATTTAAAATAGGTATAGAAATATTTCAATACTAACCAATACATCGAGTGATAAAGAAACGCTGAAACTGTATTTTCTGAATATTACAAATATTTAAAAATTAAATTTATTTACAAATTAGAGAGATTTGAAATAATATTTTCAATAAAACCTATATAAAGCAATAGATTTTAATGCTGATATTCCGGTCTAGAGTTAGAAGATTCGTTTTTTAAAATTTTTCAATAAAATTTATTTTTAATATTTACAAAAATTTAATGTTTTATTCATATCAATCACCAATAAAATATGCATAAAAAATAGGAAGAAAAGCTGCTATTAGATTTTAATTTTATTATTTTACAATCAAATATATTTTTAGATTTAGGATAGAGGTGGATTTTTTAAATAAAAAATTTCAAAATACATTGTTTTTGTAAATATTTTAAATTTTTTTTTCGAAATATTTATTTTTTATTCCATTGGTTCTTGAGGCATTTTCTCTATTATCATTCTATTCTGATGGATTATTTTCATGAATTTTTAATAAAATTTACAATTTTTTAAATCAACATTTCATTTATATTTATTATGTAGAAAACTATAATATAATAATATTTCTATTACCTAAGATCTAAATAATCTTGATTTTTAAAAAATTGTAAGTACTTTTATTTAAATTTTTCTACTTTAATAAATATGAAAAAAATTTATTATTATATTCTTTTATTTTTTTATGTCATAGATACTAAAAAAAGAAGGTTACATATTTGCTCAGGGACGGTTTTTCAATCTCATATTTGCTAATTTAAAAATTTTGAATTTTTTTTTTGAGAAACAATACCAATCACATAACACAAAATTTTATTATAAAAATAAATAATCTTTCCGTCTGATTATTTTTCAAGTCAATTTTTTAATGTTCATTTAAACTTTTTTGTAAAAAAAACTATCAAAAAGAAAATTCAAAACAATTTTATAACGCCATTTTAAACTTTTTTGATAAAAAAAACTATCAAAAAGAAAATTCAAAACAATTTTAGATAGTATATGTCATCAATATTTCCAATAAAAATTATATTTTCAATATATTTTAATATCAAAAGATTTGTAATGTCAAGATTTTAGATGTTTCTGTCTGTGATTTTACTTCAAAATTTTGGTAAAATTTGTATTTAAATAACCAACAATTGGCAAAAAAAGAAATTTATATATTGAAAAATACCTTTACTGTTACTAATTTATATGTTGATTATTATTTATTACACTTTAGTTGCCTATTTTTTTCACGATTATATGTATAAAAAATAACTATTTATGGCAAATTGTGTAATGCATGGTATGGGAAAAAATTTTTGTTATGCCATCGTAGATTTTTTTTTTGAAAATTGTATAATGTTAAAGATAAAAATAACTTTTGATTTTTCAATAACGAAAACTTGACCCGCACAAAGTATTTTGTTCTCAAATTGAATTAAATAATCAATATATATTAAAAACCGAAACTTAAAATGTTTTTTGAGAAAAAAAAATTTTTTATATACGAATTCAAATTTCTAATTATAGATAACCAACAGACTGATCTCATTGATTATTATTTTAAATACATTATATTATTTTCACAAGAATTTGCTTTTAATTAATTTTAATGTGTATTGCATTTCAAAATGATATTTTACAACTTTAAATCTGTAAATACATTATAGACCACTAAAATTTTGTTAAATACGTGATGATATATTTTTTGTTAATTTTTATATTTTCTAGCTTATTGGTGTTTTTGTCAGATTTAAGTGAATATTGATTTTCAAATATTTAGGACTGATAGATACGCTATCGATTTGTCTTAAAATCAATATAATTGAGATATCATGTTAAGCATCAGCATAATTTTTATACAAAATAATTAATACCGGTTACAAAAAATATCATTTTGCATGAATTTTAGTTTTACGTAATTTTTCTGAATTTCTATGTTGATTAAAGATGGCATCAGAATGACATTTTTCTTAGAACAAATTTATTGAAAATTTTTTTTTACATTTTATCAATTTGTGTCTTTTTTTTCTAGTTCCATTCTAAACTCAAAAGAGATTAAAAAAATATTTTCGAATGTATTTCTAAAAAAACCTTGTTCTATATTCAAAATATTTATCAGTCTGGGAAATTCAAAATCTCTATTTTTCTATAAAAATATCTAGACCAAATCTTCATTATGTAAATTATTGATGATAACTTTTTCAAAAATTTTTGCATTAAATTTTTTAATTAAACGTTTCTTAAAAAATTTACAATATAAAAAAATAGAACTATCGCCGCTTATTTGCCATTTATTTTTTTCTGAACATAACCATGCACTCTTTATCAATATTAACCAATGCGAATATATTAGAAAACCAAAAAAATGAATAAAAATGTAATATCTCATATATTGTCTCAAAATGCATATTGAAACATATTATACACTAAATTTCGAAAAATTTGATTTTATTGAAAAATAAGTTTTAAGCATAATGTTAACACATTTCTTAAAAACTTATAAAATACTTGTTTTTTTATTGATACGACCAATAAAAAAGTCTGACAATGTTGTGCATTTAATTGTTCATATTAATAAACACAAATCAATTTATTCAATTGAAATATATTCGATTAACTCATAAAAAACATAATCTATTTTATTGAACTACAAAATATAAATCAATTTTGTATTATTTTCTAATAAATGCAACAAATACCTCAATTTTTTAAATTTTTATTTTGTTATACAAAAAAAACTATCATCTTTCACAAAGTAGAAAACTATTTTTATTCGCAAAAAATGAACAACCATATGTCATTTGTAAGTTATTTTTTGCCAAACATCAACATATTTAAAGTAAATGCTATGGGAATAGTAGATTTTCCCACAGTTGAAAATTTGAATATATTTTGAAAATACTTATCACAAATAATCTTTATGATACAACAAAATAAACTTTCTACAGAGCATTTTTTATTTAAGAATTATTTAGTCATTTTATATGGTAACACTACATTTAAATATGCCATAAACTTCAATATTAACACTTTTTTCAAAAAGTAGCAAATTGTTGTGCGTTTTATTAAAGCATCCATTATATAAACACATAATTAACTATGGCAAGTTAGTATAACAGATTACCTCCCATCTGGAACAGACTAAAGGGTTCAATCCTTGACTTGTCTATAAAATGAAAATCACTCTCAGTTGGTCAAAATGCGAAACCGAGAGAATTTTTTTAAAAAAGTAGCTTTAAAGTATTTAATTTATATAAGTATAAATAGTAAAAGTTTTCGTTTTTGAAGATTAAAAATAATTGTAATACTATTTAAAGGCCAATTCCAACACTAAAAGCAACATTAATATTACTAAAAACACATATAAATATATGAAAAATGTAGGCCAATTTGTAAAGCGGTGTGTAAAATATATTTCTATTGTATTTTATTTGAATGTTAAAAATAGATTAAATTTGAATTTTTTTGCACCAACGTTTTAATCATTGTGATGCAACTTTTGCGCTGTATAATTTTTGCATTACTAGTTTAAATTAGCACCAAAAATGAATCTTTACATACAAAGCTTTTAAGTGTAAAGATATTGTTAATTTAATATGAAATCACTAATCTGTATTATGACAAAAAAATTTTCAAATTAATTATAATAAACACAAAAAAAAACTTTTCTGAACATTTATTCAAAGCTTGATTCAGTAAAATGTTCTGTAATAATTATGTAAGTGTTTTTTCGAATAAAAACTTTTTATTATTTTTGTTTTCAATGAAAAAAATAAAAATTAAAACGTATGTGAGATAGATTGTATAATTTTTAATAATGATATATTATTAAGCGATTTTGATATAAATATAAGATGACGCGAAGATAAACAAAAGATTCAAGTAGAAATAACGGCTCTGCTTGTCTAACGCGAAAGCAAAAAATATATTATCGCTACTATAAAACTTGTATTAAATATTATAAATGCATTACTCAACCCAGAAGATATTTGAATCAAGATCAGTTATAAAAAAACTTAGAATACCTAAGCAAGATATAATAACTTTGAATTCGAATATAAATGCATTTTTAATAAAGTGTTGATTAAGATTAAAGATATTTGTTATTGATTTTTATATAGACATTTAAGCGATAAATTTTGTTTCGAATTCACTGAAATATTATTTTTGCTAATAAATTGCAACTATTCTAAGTGTAGTTAAATTTATAATTTTATATTAAGATAAATAATTTTAGTTATTTTATGCTGGAACAGACTTAATAAGCATTATGCGGAAATATGTTGTTTTGAAATATTTCACTACTTTTGAAATGAATATTCACATATTTTATTATTTGAATTCTTTATTTTATAAGAAAGTGTTAACATGTTTAGGCTTTATGGTAATTCAACTTTGATAGGGCGGTTATTCAAATTTTAGAAAAAATGTATGCACAGTAACTTCGTCTTTTTTTTAATGAAAAGATCGTGATTTTTATTTTCATATTATACAGTTGTCTTAACGTACTGTTTGAAATTATATTAAAAATATATTAAGACAATTTTTTCAATATATATCAAATAGTTTTTTAAAACGATTTGTTTTTGCTGTAAATATAAAAATAAAGTATATTTTGTTATCGGATAACAGCTAAAAAAGTTTTTCATATGACTTTATATAAAAAATAGTAATTCTACTTATTAAATTGATATTGAAATAACAGAAAACCAAATCGTGTGTGTTGGATTGTAAAACATCCATATCTTATAAAACACCTGATACACACAGGTTTGTTGCAGATAAGGTTTTGAAGTGAAACAATGTTGTTGATTGGTCCGATAACGGACACAGTGAAACTGTTATGTTACATGTTGGCTATTTATGGCCAGTAAGTAAAGAAATTATATGTACCAAGAAATCGTTAAACAAACATGTTTCTTTATCTTCTTCTGGTACTACTGCACTTCCCAACCGTGTGAATGCTGATTTGTACTGTTTAAAATTCCTAATATTTTTATTAGAGAATCTTATTATATCAGAAAAGTCATACTATGTGCATTGAATAATTATTTGCTGATAATTTTTTTTAAAAATAAATTTTCATAAATAAAAAAAATAATCTTATTGATATGTTATAAATTATGTGTTTGCAGGTAAATACATCATCACTATCCGCTATTTGAATAAAATAGCACGAAAAAATGCAAGATTCTATTTATACTGCTATTCGCATGATTTTAAAGCCTTATTCGATTTTTCCGAGATTTTTGTGTTTGTCAAGTAATTTGAAATTTACGGAATAAAGCAAATTATCGCGGCTTTAAATTAATCACATAAAAAATTCATTTTTTTCAAAGTATTAGATAGCATTTTATAGATTTTTACATGAATTATTATATTTTTTGACAAATTAGTAAAGGATATAAACAATTTTGGTATACAACTGTAAAAATTACATGTGGATGTTTTATTCATATAAAATATTATCACTTATATAATATGACTAATATATTGCAAAATTTTAATATAATTTGATTTTAAAATGGTTCTAATATGATTAATAATAACAAAACTTCAGCATACAACCTGATATTAACCATTTATTTTTTTTAAAAAATCGACTTTTTTCTATAATATGATATGTTTTTATTGTTTTGTACTTGTTAAAGCAAAAAATTCTTTTTGCAAACGCATTAAAAACCGTTTTTTGTTAATAAATGAAAAAAATCTGCTTTTCCGTGATTTTTAGAAAAATATTTTTGTTTAATAACATTCAAATATTTATGAAAGTTTTTACTTCGTTTTTTTATTTATTTTCTTTTTTATCCCAAATAGATTTTTGTATGTTTTTCTTACAATATTTACCAATTGTTTATGTTTGAAAGGCTTGATAAAACACGTTTCAAGCATCAAAATGCGACAAAGAACAAGTCAATATAGTTTTAATAGATATTTTTTTCAACAAATTTGTGTGATTTCAGTTTTCTTTTTGAAAGTGACCATATTATGTCTCTGTAAATTAGAAGAGCTACCATTAATAATTCTCTGTAATTAATCGGTTGGGTTTCTCCGTCAAGCCCGACTGCGCCTTTGTTAAATTGAAGAATTAGATTTTTTTTCATTGAGATAATTTATTTACCATAGGTATATTTAATCTTACTTAAAACAATGCATCATGATTGTTTCAACAACATATTTCCATTCAAAAATAAGTTCAAAGTATCGTATGTGATACAATAACTTATGTAACAATATTTAAAACTTCAATACCTCGTTTAAATATGAAAGATATAATGTCTCAAATTGAAGTAATGGATATAAGCCTAAGAAAAACAACTTTCAGAACTTGGATCCTACACAATCAGCCGAGACGAGACAGTCAGTTGCAAACAAAAAAATTCATATGGAGTAATCAAATATGTGTTTGACTTTATAAATTGTTGAAAAAAAGGTGGCATATACAATAGCGCTAAAAAATAACGATGAATACCATTGGAGCATAGACTCATTCCCAAAGTAAAAAAATGTAAATATCTTACAAATCTCTCTTTTTAAAAATATTATTCACTTCTACATTTATCTCACTATTTTCGCAGTATTAAAATTTTAATTTCATAAAATTGTAAAAACAATTTATTATTAATATAGAGCTTTTTGTAATACTTTTATCTATGAGAAATATAATAAAAAGAACATCATAAGAATAACTATTAATGTTGTAATATAATTTTTTAGAACAGAAAACAATAAATCGACAATTTATATATGAAATAATAATTATTATGTTCTATACTGTGCTCTAATGCCTAATTTACACATCTAATACGAAATTGTTTTTTTTTTGCTCAAAAATTTTAATTACCTTGAAATAGCAAATATACGAATTTTCGCACTAGAAAAAAAATTTTATTTGTTGATTATAAGCATTTTGTAAGAACAAAAATTATAAAAAATGTTTCTGGTCGCAAATGTAAAAAAAAATTCAAGGTATATTATAATAAGACGTTCTACGTCAATAAATTTACATCATAACAAAATAATAAAAATTACGGTATCATTGTGATGATTTCAAAAATTTTGTAACTGTTTTATGCATGAAAAAAAATTGTATAAATTATCAGAAAATTTTATTATAAAAATTGAAAATGGGAATTTAATTTGAAGATGTAGTATTATGCTTCTAGTTTTAAAAATATATCTGTTTTGTTTAATGTATAGAAAAACAGAAATTTTATAAGAAAAATATAATATTTAAATATAAAATATACTAATTTACTCAATGGGAAAATTACCAAAAAAACGCAGGAAAAATCACATAGAAACTAATTTAAAAAATTCTATAGAAAAATACAGATTTAGAAAATTTCAATTTTTTACAATTGAATATGTTATATGCCTTTTGTACTGATTTATATATTTTTTATAAAACAAATTTTTTCTGAACACAAACTAATTTTTTTTGTAAAAAAAATTGAATGCTCAAATTTATTTCTATATTCTCCGAAAAAAAGTATTTATCATACAAAAATGTTTCAAATAATGAATTTGTTCTGCAATTACATATATAAATTGATAGTAATTAGTTTTCTTTTCTGTTAAACTAGTATTGGTTTGCAAAGCGATTGTAAACAAAAATTTTTATAGAAAAAAATTATAATCAATCTTGGATCTAATGATTCTTTTCGTAGAATCGGTTTACACAAATAAACACATGCATTTCTTTTGTATGGAGAATCCATATTATCATATAAAGTTTGAAAGGAAATTTTTACACCTTTCAAGATTACAAAAAAAAAACTTATGGTATTATCTTAGTTCCCATTTTTTATTATTTGTTACAAGATGATTTTTTTACTATCAGAACCATGAAGTGGTATGATTAAAGAAATTTAAAACGTAAACTAACAAAGGAAATTTTTATACACTTTATTTTAATCATGATTGCATTGTATATATATGAAACACGAAAAAATATGCATGCAGTTCGCACTGTCGTATCTAAGAGGAATTTGGTTATTCTTAAAACAATTTCATAAATATTGCGATTTACCATGAATATATTATTATAATAATCCTCAGTACTATTATTATAATAAAAAAGAAAAAAATGAATAATTATATTCATTATTTATTATTAAAATGTGTTCTATTACTATTTTTACATGTTTTTTTATTCTCTTTTTTTCTAATTCAAAAACATTTATTAAACTAGTATCTATTTCCAATTGGAACCATCAGAAATATAAGTTGTTGGAAATTTAATACTATCAAATAATCGGAACACAAAATGCAACAGAAATAGTTTCTAGTTCATTCCAAATTTGGTAGTATCTGAGAATATTTTATATATATTCTTGTAAATTTTTACAATTGTGAAGTATCACAACAGCAAACCGATTATCCACTTATTTTCAAAAAAGTCATAATTAATCATTGAATTTATGCTTATTTATTCCTTCTAAGTAATAGATTTTCAAGTGGTTTTAAATTATTAATGAAATTATTTTATTTAATAAATCTTTAAAAAGCAAAAAAGAGCAAAGTAACTACTAATATTTAAGTTATTATTGCGGTCTCCATCGGAAATTTATTTTTTTTTAAATAAAATTCAATAACAGAATTATTTTTACTTCTATTATATGTATAATTATAGTTATTTGTGAATTTATTAGTTTTAAAATTGAAAGAATAATTGTTGAACAATTATTCTTTTTTTGTTTTTGACAAGATTGTTTTTGTAGTTATAGCATAATTTTTTTAATTATATTTCATTTATGCTAATTACATCAAATTGTATTGAATTGCGTTAAATCAGTTCAAATTATATATAAGCTGGTTCAATATCAATCAGGAATATATTACCATAAAAGAACAGATTAAAATTGGTTTTCCTTCTTAAATGTCTGCATACAACGATTATCTATATAAAAAACGTTTTTTACGTTTTAAGGTAATTTTAATATATTTTAAGTAAACTAAAAAATACTTTAAAATTTCTTTGAAATCGTAACGTAATAAATAAACTGTTGCGATAATTATGAAGAGTTTTTCAAAATAACCGAAAATCTATAAAATACATGCTGTTTGCTTAAAATTATAACTCATAAATTTAATATATAATAAAAAAAACAAATCAATATGTACTTTAATATTTGTTAGATGATTCTTTTTGTATAGTTAATAAAAAAAATGTAAAAGTATAAATTTGCGCAATGTTTTGTATTTTAAAATTAGTATTGTTGATTATTGAGCCGCAAAACACCTGTTTATATTAAATAGATGAACTATTTACTATTTGGAATTTGATTATTAGAAAAAATTTCTAATTAATTAATTTTATGAAAGTTAATTTACCTTTATAAGTTTTGATGAAAATATTTATTGTATAATAAAATATTTTTAAGAATTAGAAGTAGAAATATTTTATCTTCCGTTTTAAGGGATATTAATTATTTTAAGAGCTTGAATTTTGAATTGCTGGTCGCAATCAAAAGAACGCTCACATAAAAAAATCTCTAACATCCAACAGATAATATTATAAAAAAATAAGCCTGATTTATTTACGCATCAAAAAACTAGATAATTTATTTCCGAATTTTCTTTTTATTGAATTAACTATGAGTTGGAATTTTTTAAAATCATAAAGCCACTTTCTTTCAATCTTATAAGATTTTTATTGAGAGATTTTATTTAGTATTCTTTTAAAAATTTTTTCTATTTTTTTGCTAAAGAAGTACAAAATTTAGAAGTGTATTTTCCAAAAATATTTGTCGTGTGTTAATTTAAGGTGAAAAAAACATGAATATAAAATTTAAAAGCTCAATAAAATGTGTATTATTTGTTGCAATCAAAAAATATCATTTACATTTTATTTAGGTCTATAATATAGACAATTTTGGGTACATTAATTTTTGCTATTGATTTAAAGGCTCAATAAATACATGCTATTGGTAATTGATGAACAAACAAAACACTGTATTATATTATGGCGCAAACTATGATTTAATTTTGTAAACAAGTAAATTTGATTTTAGAGTTATGAAATATTTTAAATCGGCATGGAATGAAATAATAATAATCATGTTAATGCAATTTTTATTGTCATTTATTTTTAGCAAAAAAACCTTCAACAAGCTGCAATAAAGGTCTCGTTCTTTTTTTAACTGCGGTTTTAGTAAATTTTACCAATAAAAATTTAATCCGAAACTCTTTTAAAACATATCCTCGATGAAATAGTTTTTTTTTATAGTATTTGAGCAAGAAAAAATGATATGGTGCAAACCTACATTGCTCACATGGTGTCAAATCATACGGGTAAAAAGCAAAGAAACTACACGTTGATTTATTAAAACAGCTTTGGATATTCACTTTTGTTAGAGAATACACACCAAAACGGCAGTATACCGCACAAGCATTATAGTGTAGCTGATAACATATGAAGGGGTAAAATTTTGTGTCAGAACAAATCAAAATTAGGACAAATATGATTTTTACATATAATGTTGATTATTATGAAGAGTTTTCTTTTAGTATTCGGTCAATTTTTAATGGTATGATATTTATTTCGTATTGATTTATGCATAAACTTATTGAAAGTTTTTTATAATAGAGTTATAATGCTACAAATACAAAAAAATATTTTAAATTGTTCAGTAGTTCCACAAAATTATAATAGAAATACATTTTATCATACTTTTCAATCATAATTACTGCTACATAATATCCTTTTGTTTTTTATTATAGTATTGAAAATGAGTAATGGTGTAGTTATTGTTTTTTCAAGGGAAAAAAAACAAATGATAACAGATCAGGTTTATATTCTTATTTTTCTGTAAATAATTTGCACACATTCTCTTTATTTTTTTATTTAGAATTTTTATTACGTTCTAGAGAGATACAAATTCGAATTTTAGATTTTTTGCTATTATACTAAATACAAAATCTAAATTTTTAACTTTTGAACAAACATATAGAAACTTTTTTAAAATTAATGCTATATAATGATTATATGAAGCAGTATATGATTTAATGCCAAATTATATAAAAAATATGTTTCTTAATATTTGCAAAAAACGTTTTATTAATATGAAAGGAAAACAGGTATTATATGATATAATGTTTCAAATTATCTAATATATTGAAAAAATATAATTTTTGTGTTTTCTTATAAAAATATTAAAAATATATTGTAATTTAATTTATAGTAATCAAATTGGGTAAAAGTTCAGCACTGAAATTTAAAAATTTTTTATGCAAAGCATGGGATATAAAAAAAAATTTTTGCAAGCTGTTTAATAAGGGAAAAAGGTGTGATATATTAAGTAGTAACACTGCAAATAAATCAATCTTTTTTGTTTTTTTTTTGAATCAACTTATTGCGTCAGCTCTACATACAAATTCATTTATCATCATAAAACACAACCTGAAAAAACCCGTACTAAATAACTTTGATCATCTAATTTATTTTATGATAAATAATCTACATCTACTGATCCGAATACTCATCTGGAAAAGGATCAGAAATGTTCTTAAAGGTATAGTTCATTACAAAATAGGATTGACGAGTTAAAATTTTTCCAGATGTTTTTTCACCATCATCTGATTCGTAATATTCATCATTGTTAACATTGTTTAAAAACATATTTTCGTTAATTGATTTGAACTCGAAATCTTTGCATTCGAAGTAGTCAACAAGCCTTTCTTTTATCTTATCGTGAACGATTTCCACGCTTAAAACATTCTTACGGGAGCACTGTGTTATTTTTACTTTTATGTATTCGCTCCAACTAAATGGTGTTATATTTTTTGTGATTGGTAACTCGTCTTTTATTTTGTTAATCTCGTCGATTACCATTTTTCTGTACACTTTGTATACTACTGAGTTGATGTATTTTTTTGTTCTTTTTTTTGTATTTTTCAATATATCTATAATTCCTAATATTATGTTATAACCTAAGGAAGATTTTCGTATGTGCCGTATTATTGAATTGCGTAGGTGAGCGTTATCAGTGCTTTCGCATGGTATGTTATGGTCATGTTTGTAAAGGAGAGGTTTTTTCCTGTCGCAATAACAGTAAAACTCCATGTTTTCGGAATGTAGTTGTAAAGTATTGTCCGAATCTGCTGTTTCATCTGAATATTCTGATTCCTCACTTTTATCATATTCTTCATTTAAATACTGGTCTGAATTTTTGTCGCGGTTTTCTATAGATTCTTCTTTTTTATATTTTGATTGTAAATATATTTTTGATTGAAATAATCTACTATCTGAATAAGAAATATTATCATTTTTTCTTGAAAGATATTCTAATCTATCTTGGCAAGAATCCAACACCGATAAATTTTGATTTTTATATTTACTAGATTGTGTTTCATTATTTTGCAAAGATAAACTTGTATTGTTAGCAATATTTTCATTGTAAATAGAAAGCTCATATGGTGTCGCATGTGATTCAAGTGAATTATTTTGATCTATGTTGTAGTTTTTATATCTATTGGTATAATTATTTTTTTGTTCATCAGTATATTCGAAAGCTACACCATCTAATCCAATAATTTCGAATTGTAAATTCCGAAAATCGTCTTCTTTTTGATTTGGATCTATTATCGCTTCGTTTTTACGATCACCTCGTACTATTCTGATGTTATTTTGTTGTCTTGATTCAAGATTGTTATATTGATATTCTTGATTGAGTTTATCCTCAAACCAATTTTTTGCATTATAACAAAAATCGCGATTATCGTTGTTATATTTCGCATTTCCATCGTCAACATTGTTTTGAACATCTTCACAAATTGTTTTTCTTTCTTTTGTATTAATGTGATATTCTTTATCAGGAATACCTGCTACTTTTTCATAAGAATCATTCCATTTATCGATGTTTTCTCTTCGCAACATTGTCTGATTAGAAAAATCAGTATTATCATTATTTTTAAAGTTCATAAAAAAATCTGATGGCGGTGTCTTCATGTTGTTTTCCCAAAAGCATGGATTACTCAGCGGTGCAAACACGTTTTCTCTTCTAATAAGTTTAAATTTACGATAATGTGTGTTAAATCCGTAGTTGGGATACGTAGAAGTTTTTCGAGGTGGTGTGCCAACAGCCTTGTTAATATTTGACAATTCTTTCTTTCTTTTTTGCATGCTTTCTAGTTCTCGAGTTCTTTGTTCAATTGAATTTTTATGAGTATTGTATGCAAATCTTCTATTATTATTTGTAGATCCTAAATCGACATTGTTGTGAGTGTCTACATTAGATATAGATTTATGATTTTTTTGTGATTTAATAGTTGATATATTGTCATTATCATTTCCATGAATTCTTTCATCACTTTTGCACTGAAAATCGGCTGTAGATCCTGTGTTAATTTGATTGATATTCACATTTCTAGTATAATTATTTACTTCGACATTTTTTAAAAATCTGTTACTATTAACATTTTTTTCATATGTATCTTGTATTTTATCATTATTATTAGGTTTTGTATTAGTCTCTTTATGATCAGATTCTTGTTTTTCTAGGTGCTTAAATATATTTTTGCGCAAGATACTACGTCTACGTCGGTTCTTGATTTTCTTCATCAGCTGATCTACACGAGGATCAATATATGTATTAGAAGTAGTTACATGATCTTTACTTATGTTGCTGTTACTTGTTGTATAATTGCAGTGAAAATTGTTATCTGCGATCACTCTTGGTGGTGACACAATAATAACATCTCTGCTTTCCTCATAGTGCGTATATCTGTTCTTTCCGTTCTTCTTTTCTAAGCTTATAATTTTTTTTAAAGATTGAATATTTGACATCTGTAATAATAAAATATCAACCGCTTATATAATTGTAAAAACCAATACTTTTTATATAACACAATGTTTGCAAGAGAAACTTAAAGTTGTTTATTTCTTTGTTCAAATTTAATATTCAACCTTTGAAACATTTTTTCATGTTCTTTCGATGGTTTTTTACGTGTTTCTACCTGTTTTAGAATTTTTACTGGTATTTTGATGTTTTAGCAAAATTTTCTTTTTTTTACAGTAAAAAAACTTTTTAAGCAATATATTTTTTTGTCTTTTTGTATTTTTTCAGCATTTCATTTGACTATATTTTGTTTTATTTTTTTCATAGAATTGTATATGTTTTTTATTTGATCAATTAAAAAATTTTAAAATAAAGAATCAAAATTGTTCTTTCTATTTTTCTGATTTTATACATTTTTATGATTAAATAAAGATGAAAAATTGCTCTTTTTCAATTATATGTGAATATTTGATCAAAAGAATGTTATAATTTTTGAATTTTATATTATATATCTATTTTCAATTTTCAAAATTTAAAAATATGTTTGATAGAACCTTTTGAAGATAAGAATTCAATTTGAATAAATTTAAGAAACCATTTGAATGTGTATATAATATAAAACCTAATAAAAAATTGTTAAACTACGCTTTTTCGTTCAAAAAATTGATTTTTCTACGTTTTGTTTAAAAACAGAATGCATTATGTAACATTAGAAAAGCAAAAATTTGAAATTTAAGTGTTTGAAATACTAGAATTTTTTATAAAAATAACAAAAAATTACCATTTCATATGATATAAAATATTATTTAAGGATAGTAAAATTACGAACAACCCTAGTGTTTTTTCTGTTACAAAACAACAAAAATATCTCTTTAAAATAGATAATATAACAAGAATAAATATTTACATCTGATAACTGTTTATATAAAAATTTGTAATATAGAAACACTTCAGTATAAAATGATAAAATTTTAAATAGCATATAATATTTTGTGGTATTTAACATGAGTGCAATATTTTTTAGCGAAATACTATAAATAAAAGTTTATTCTAATTAAATTTATAGTAATTTAATATGTATTGTTGAAAATTTATCAAAATTTTTATTGCACAAAATTTTTTAATATTTTGAATCCACAATTTTTGATAAAAAAGTAAAATCAGTATATTATTTTTGTGGAAATTTATAATTTTTAAAACAATTTTTTATTTATATTCTATCTTCAAAAGCTAAGTATTCTTACTAAGCAATAAAATGAATGCATAAATCATGATCGAACATCTAATTTTTTGAATAAATGCGAATTTATTAACAAAATCTATCTCAACTAAAAAATAATGTGAAAATTTATTTTTTTGAGAATTTTCCCATTTACCAATGTTGTTTATTATGATTTAAATTTTTACAAAAGCTTAATATTAAAATAACAGGTAAAAATAGCCATATTTTTTATCATATCAAAAATATTATATTAAAAATAATTAGCTATTTTATTTGTTAGATTCAAAATTAACAAATAGAATTTCATATTTTTGATAAGACATTTCAAATTTATCTTTTGTTGGTTATTTTTTTTTTATCAAAGAGAATAAAATTGACGTTTTACATCTGATTGACTTTTAAATAATGATGAAATTTTTTTATTTGTTTGTGCGGAAATTTTAATGTTATGTTATTGGTGCATTTTCTCAATGAAAAATTATTTTATCGGTTTTAAATAACTAAATATGTGATTTCGAAAACAACATTTAAATACACTTTTTAATATCAATAATCTGCCTTCATCCAACAATCATGTTAGAATATTTTTTAAAAATTCCGTAAAAACTATTTGTCAACAGTCATAAATTTTTGCAAAAGAAATATAAATTACATTTTTTTCATTCGTTTTTTATGATTCTAATTCTTTAAAAATGATTAACAAAATCTTTTAAATGTTAAAAATATATTCCGATAAAAGTAAAAATCAAAATTTTATCCCACTTTTCATATGCAAATTTCATAAAAATAAGCTTATTAAACAAAATTCAAATAAAGTTAAAACACAAATTTCAAATATGAAAAAATGCAACAAAACCAAGCATAAAACACTAAATCTTTTCAAACACCAGGTTTTAAATAAAAATATAAATGCACACGCAAAAATAGAACATAAATGCTTTACAACTGGTCAGAAACACCAAATGAAATTAAAATTCAGATATACACTCCACATATAACCAAAAAATCAATCAAACTCAGAGAGTCACAGAAATTATACAACAAAAACAATTTAATCTGTGTACTACTAAAACCTGCAAAAATTGTAAGCATAATAAAGTCAGAATTCAAAATCACTATTAATCTACAGAAAAACAAAAAAGAAATGTGGAACTTTTTGGAGAAAAAAGATGTTGAGAAAAAGGAAAATTTCATTTTAGATTCTGATGCAAATAGCGATGAGTCGGGAAATTACAAGGACTGGTCTGTAGAAAAAATGCTAGAAGATATTTATAAAAAATCTACAAGCGACCAGAAAAAGGCTATGCAAAAAAGTTATCTGGACAGTAATTTTACTGTCATTAATAATAAGTGGGACGAGGTTAAAGATAAACCTATACAAAGTTCACACGGCGAAAGTGATAAAAACAAGAATATTGATTCATTCAGCAATAAAAATGATTATTTTTCCAGCTCTCATAACTATTAAATGAAAATATATTATGAATGTAGATAATTAAATAGAGAAAAATATAACATTCTTGACATTTTATTTTTCTAAAAAATATACAAATTAAAATTTATATTACAATAAATTTATATCACCTCATCAAAATCATTAATTTTACAATTTTAAACACAACTATCCTAACTTAATCGTAATCAATTTTTTTTATATGCATTTATAATATTCAAAAATGGAATTTTAAGCTTTTTTATTGGTGAAACTTCATCTATGCGTTAATTAATTGTCTTCCAATATAATTATTTTCGTAAATTCTGCATAGATATAAGAAATTTTAACCATAAAAACATGCATTTTTATATAAATTATTCGTATTATATAAGAAACAAACCAAAAAACTTTCGTCTATAAGAAATTTTTACCACTGTTCTGCATATATAAAATACATCCTCATGATAATGCTGAGTTGGCAATGAATGCGCCATTTCGATTAAATTAAAAATTAGCTTTTTCTAGAAATTTTTGATTTATAAAAATGTTTGAGAAAACCCTACTTTTTTACAAATTTACTTCTTGTGAATAACATATTTAAAACAATTAAGAATAATGCGGACGGTTCGCTTATTGCTTATGAGAACAGGAAAATGTAAAAAGAACGAAAGGAAGCGGGGAACTTACTCTGTTACTGCTCAATCATTGAAGAATACATTAGGACCAGTCGCATTCAAAATTTTCACCACAACCATCATATATGAATTAAAACCTATATTGAATCCATTTCTTACCAAATTAAAAAAAGGGTTTTTGTTGCGACGAATATCTCTGACATTAAAAATCAAAAAAATATCCTAGATTGTGCTATGGTGAAACAAAGATCAATAATGACATTTTTATCATCATATAAAAAAAACAATTCTTTAAAACTTTTAAAAATGGCTTGATTATTTGAAGTATATGTTTTATAAAGATTTCTTTTTTGGCTTGACTTACTTTTTATGCAACAAGGTAAATTTTAGATATTTAAGCAACTTGTATATAATAAGCTACTTTAATACTATTCAAAGTATAGTTTTATTCTATATAAATTTTTAAATTGTCATTTAAACAGAATATTTAGTTAAAAAGATCCCTCTTATTGATTTTCTGTAGGTTAAAAATAATATTTTTTTATTTGAAAGATAAATTTTTTAATTTCTTTTTTATAAATTTTTTCAATATTTACTAAATTGAAACATGGCCTTTTATACATCACTAAACACTTACTTCTTATTATAAAGATATTTTTAGTACATATACTATGATGATTGAAAGGTGGTGTTGAAATCCAGCATTGTCTATTAAACACTAAAAATATTTATTGTTTGTAAATGGTGAAACAATTATTTAAAATACGTTTTTTGATATAATATGTGTACATAATAACATCCTTTTTACATATAAACCTTAAAAAAATTTACTCTTTATTATCTGGCAAAAAAATTTTCATATGTATACATGATTTACATATATCTAATATAATTATTGTATGTTTCTGTAAGGCGATAAGTACAGATTTTTGTTATAAAAGCAGCAGAAAAAATAAGTTCGAAATACTTTAATATGTATCAAAATGTTTGTATAACAGATTTAACGACTATCAAGCTGTTTTTTTAAAAAATAAATTACAAAATTCAAATTTTATCAAATATTTGTATATAAATATAAATGGGTTGTTTATTTTTAGAAATTGCATCTTTAAACAATCTATGAACATTTTTTAATATATTGAACCAATTAATCTATTTTGTTCAATACATCATAATTGAAAGGATTCTATTACACTTTTATGTTGCCCTCGGAATTAGCGGAAATTCCTGTCTTGAAAACTATGTGTATATTTCTTGAAAATTCAAACAAATTGCGTAAAATAAATTACAAATAAATATATCTGAAACACAATAAGCACCATTAGTATTAAACCCTTATAACTTTTTAATGCACGACTAAAAAAAAATATTTTGAAACAAAACTTTTTTATGTGAAAAGTATATATTATCTATCTGCTCAATTTATGATTTTTATAAGTTATTAGTTTATATTCTATTTTATCATTCAGAAAAAAACTAAAATTTAAAATTTAAATTTTTGCTTCACTTCACTAAAAATAAAATTATCCGATCACTAAGATGAAAAGAGAAGAAAAGCTTCAAAAGTATCAATACAACAAAAATGTTAAAACTCTTTCTTTACATAATATTTAAAATGTGCAAAACGATTTATAAATTTTTTTTTACAATTTTACTTTGTGATCAATACCACTAATCAATTTGTATTTCTTATCCAATCTATTGATTTAAATAAATATTTGTTTCAAAAAATTTACATATTGTAAATTTCTTTACTTTTAAATTATTAAAATATTTTAATAGTTTAGTTTATGCGTATAAAATGCCTCTTTCATTATTTTATGATTTCTTTCATAAAATAAAATTTTATATAATCACAATTGTATTTATTTTTTTAAATACTATCTCATTGTTATTTAATTTTCTGTATATTTTACAAAATACATAACAACTTTATTTTATGCCTAAAATTTCACACGGATAAAAGTAATATGTAAAAAACATAAAATATTCAAAAATTCTGTTTTTAAATATACTGATCTGTCTTTAATTACAATTTATTTGGTTTTTTGTCGTTTTATTTATATCAAATAATTTAAATGATCAAAATAACAGATAATTTTTTGCAAAACTTGTATACTTGTAAATTTTCAAGTAGAATTTTTTAATGGATTAACGATATTTCTAGATGTAATAATATCTGTATTCTTTTAGAACATAAAAAAACATGCACATTCGAAGAAATAATGAAACTTATAAGCAACTATTTATTGAAAGAAACACAAAAACATAACTGTTTCTACCCAAACTAAATCTGTTACGAAATAGAAATCGATACTATAAAATTTCTCGCAATTTGTTGTATATAATTTTTTTTATTGTTATACTATATTAATGTACTTTATATATTATTTTGTATTAATCAGAAAAAAATCATAATAATAAACTTTTAATCTGTAAAAGCTGAAAAGCTCAATGATCTTAGCATTTTTTCGCAATACTTTAACTTTAATTTTAGAATATTGCATTTAGCAAACCTTTTTTTTCTCTGTAATTCCAAAAATAACTTCTTTATGTTTTTCTTGATTTTCCGATTCCTTAATATTGCATAACTTAATATAACGCAAGAAATATTTATGAAATTTAAGGATTGAAGAGATTTTATGGAAAATAATATATACTATTTCACTGCATCATCTATAGTCTTACTCCTTATTTTTCCTGTTGCGTGTCCAAGTGCAGTTGACTTAACAAAAATCAAATATTTAAATAAAAAATATACACGGTTTTTTTTAAAGAAAATTTGCACTGTGTCATAAAGGCTTAAATCTGTTGTTGAAAAAACACAATAATAACCGGATTAAAGCAAGTTATTATATTACCATTTCTATATCAAAATTTACTTAAACATTGCAGTTCTATTACTATTCTTGATTAAGGCAATTGAATGACGATTATATTTGGAGAAATGTATTTTTGTGAACATATAAAATCATTAACTATAAAAATATTCCAACATATAAAACGTTAAGAAGGTTAGGTAATTTCGTGAGAAACATAAAAAAAAAAGAAAAGAAAAAAAATACATATACTGATGTTAGTGAACCTTTAATTTTTGATATAAAGTATAAAGTGTTTACTTTCAGCATAAGATCGAAGCATTTTTAAACACTACGCTTTCATTATGAACGACTAATATTTTATAATACATCTGTAGAATACACATATTCGAGATATTAAAAAAACATGAATTCTTATTATTTGTTTTTGCTTCTATTTTCAAAGATTATAAAATAAAGAAAATCAGTTCTAGGTTTTTTAGCATTTTTGACACATTCTACTCGCCACATTTGCATAGTTTTCGCAATCCATTTTTTTTCGTGAAAGTCCATACATTTTAAAGAATAATTAAAGTTTTAAAATTTTAGGAATATATAACTTAAATTTGTCATATATATGTTAATTTTGGGGAATCTAATTGGATTATAATGTCACAATCTGGTTACACAATAAAAAAGAATATATTTTACATTGTATTATTTGCTTTTCTATTTATAAAAAATAATTTTTCACGTTCTTAAAAAAAGTCGCTTCTTACTAGCTATATTATATTGATAAATTTTTTAATTTTTGTATTAATTTTATTTGATTAAAAAATTTGCACTTTTTTTTTCTTAAAAGTTAGGTTTTTCAATGTAAAAAATTTCTATGACTTTGCATGCAAAGAAAAAAAACCACAAAGGTTTTTTTAGCGCAGAAAGTCACAAGATATAAATTTCTGTGTAAAATTTATGCATAACTATTTGCTGATCATTATTTAATGTCAAACGCGCAAATTCTTTTATATATTTGCAATAGATGCTTATTTTAAAAGTAAAAAGAATTTTTCATATTTTTAGATTTTTGATTGGGTTATAAATAATTGTTGATCAAAACTTAAAGATACATTTTTTATATATCTCTACATATGTATAACATTCTAATAAAATTTACGAGATATTTAGTTCATTTAAGTTGAAATTTACTTACATTTCGGCATTAAATAATCACGTTCTCATGTATTATTTTCGTCATAAACACATACACATGTGATATTTTCAAGAACAAAAAATATAAAGAAATTTTTATAGAAGATTAAAAATGTTTTAATCGTTAATTTTTGTTTCAATATATGATCATATGTAAAAATGTTTATAATTAAAGAAATATTTAAATATATCATGTTATAACCTTTTGTGTCATAGAATACAGATTGACCATTGGTATTTTAAGAATTTTTGCAAACACTGAAAGCTACATCTTAAAATATCATTATTGTTTTTAACACACATTCTTTCTAAATCATACCTAATATAAAAACTTGTTCTACTGTGAACTTTATTACAACAACTAAGTTTTTAAAATTGAATATTTAGAACTTTACCTATTGCTGTATTCAACGATCTGCACAGAGTCTTCTAAAATTTTGGAAAGAAACTAGAGAAAGAGGGTGTAGTTACGAAAAAGAAACGTTTATTCTTTTTGTGACATATTCCTGCAACTTTTCAAGACGTTAAGAACGGCCCCTATGCAATTATCTGACCAAGACGAAATAAGGCGATACGATACTGGAAAAAGATCCAACCCCAGTTTTCATCCAAGGCAATATTTATTAAAAAATTATGTCAATAGCCTCGTCTTTATATTTCTTTCATTACATTTCTAATCTTTCGTCCGCAGAACATCGCACTATATAAAACCTTTTTCTGTATTATTTCTAAAAAACTACTTTTCGGTTTAATTGTAGTTAGGGTTTCATATCTCACTTTTTTGTTAATCATAATTAATAACAAAAAAATACAATAAAAAAATAGATTTCTTGCAAATATTGCTTGTTATTTTTCGTAATGTTTACATTACAAACAAAAAATTAATAATAATGCAATTAAAGTAGTTTGGAAATAAAAAACCCAAAAATATATTTAAAAAAAATTATATAAACAGTGTATTAATTATCTAATATAGGTTTAAGTCAAGCTAGTAAACAAATTTTAACTTCACATTACATATTTTTGTTTTTTATATAGTAGTTATCTGAATTGTATCAATTCTGTTTACATTTAGCAATGCCTTAGAACAAAGACATATCTATAAAATAGTTTTACTTTTATAGTAGTTTTAACACAAAAATATCATATTATATAAAAATGCAACATAATACGAAAATAAATTTTTTACATGTAAAAATAGATATTAAGCAACTTTAGATTGTCTTATAATTTGAATTATTTATACATTTTTTACGAAAATAACCATTTTATGGCAAAAATTTTGATGTTGAAAGTGTGTAATAAATGTTTTATTTCAATACGGTATAAAAAAATCTTTTGATTATTTTAATAATTTTTTTTTGTGAGATAATATATTCAAAAAAAATTTTAAATGTTTTGTAATGCTTTAACACATATTTTGTTATTTCGGAGATATACAAAAATGTGTGTATAAGTCATGTGTTTAACTTGAAAGGGATAAAAAAAACATCTTTTGTAATAATAATTTTTTTGTTACACATTTTCAAAAATGGAAAAATCTTTTTCATAGGGTATTTTTTTGAATTAAAATGTGATTCGGTAGTAGAACAATAAGAAATTTTGTTCTAAACTATTAAAAGATATTACGAAATCTTTATATGTTTTTAGTGTATGTTTTTTAGTAAAAAAATCATAAAAAAATTGTAATCTACAATCGAAAAGCTATACAAATAATTTTTTGTGTTATATATTAGTCCTTCACCGAGCGTGAACAAGAATTTCGGTCTTTTGCATGAAAATCCTATCCACAATAATCTGTTTGGAAAAAAACTAAACAAATGACCCTAATTTACTTGA
>AFBI03000113.1:0-100670 GCA_000230595.3 Edhazardia aedis USNM 41457 | reverse complement strand
ATAAAAAAATTGTTTGTATTGAATGTTATGATTTTATTGTATATTTATGTTTTTATTTTGCTGAATCTATTAAAAATCAAATTCTTTAAATAATTTACATGCCATAAACACGTAGATAACTTATTTTACTCAAATTCTAGTTATTATATAATTATCAAAAAAATTTCATGAAATCTTTGTAAAGAATAAAAACTGTAGAAAAGAACGTAATTATGAAAAACCGCTAAACACCAAAATTTTATACATTGAAAGTTCTATTATTTAATTTAAAAGGAGTATTGTTAAACCAATATGCATATAAGTTCAAATTTTTCATTATAAAAAATGCATAAATTCAAATTTATTTTGAAAAACATGCTTATATTTATATTACGTAATTATATGTTTTACTGGAAAAAGAATGAATTACAAATTGTTTAAATCTTAATTTATTAAAATAATTTTTTGGCGTAATCCAAGGGTGACAGATATGAATAACGAATAAAAAACAAAATTAAGGATTTATTGTGTTTATAAGTTTATTTACCAAAACACTGCCTTTGACACATTTTGGGCTGTCCTTCATATCTATTTACATATTTACACTAATTGTTGTTCCCATTAAGCTTTTTTGGCTTAGTATTTGTTTTTATATATGTAAGTTGCATGAAAATAATTATTTAAATGTTTTTAAATAATGACGTTTACAACAATTTTAGAGGTTCTTTTATTGGATTGTTCTTCTCGCTAGTAATCCAATTATTTGTTTCCAATTCACTTATGTTATTCATATATCTCTTTGTTTAATAATTCTTTTATTTTAATTTTTTTTCAAATGTTTCTTTTATTGTTGCTTGATTTCTCAATTTTTCGTTCAATCGAAGAGATAAGAAATTATCACAAATACTTCTAAATTGTAGTCTAATAACTGTTTTAGTAGAACAATATGATTAATATTGTTTTGATGGCGATATTTATTTATTCTAACAATTTTTTAAAATATGCTGTTGTGTATTACTACTCAAAAAACACTTTTAATATAAAAGTAATTAAAAAGTGAAATTTAAAAATTTTTATGTCGTTTATTATATCTCTTTTACTCGCTACTATATGAATTATGCGAATTTTAATATATATATTTCGGTTTTTCTTTCGTCTTATTATGTTGATGTAAACACCACTTTATGCCGCAGATATATATTTGACCAGAAAATCTATTCTTTTTTATCTTTTTTAACCCGATTGAATGCAATAAATTCACATCTTTACTATAAATGCAATTAATTATTAATTTTTTCTTATGAATTGCGATGTTTATTTGTTTTATTGTATTGCATATTGCAACTGATGTCTGCAAAATTTTTATGCTATATAAAGTTAGATTTAAATGCATTTTCATAGTTTCATTGTAAAAATATATAGAAAAATATTAATTTCCAGTTCAATTACATCATTATAAACGGCAAAACAAAATATTATTTACACCTTTAAAAATTATACTAAACCTATATAAAATATATAACATATAAAATGCATTTGACATTTATTTGCAAAATATCCTCTTATCTACGTATTAATTATATATTTTTTATTCAAAACAAAAATTTTAACGTCGTAAAGGGATTATATACAATCATATGACTTTATCTAGATCTTCCTTTACCATAAGAAAAGAAATATCGACATTTAAAAGTTAGTAAGTCTATTATTTGTTTAAAAGTTTGGAATGGTCTAAAAAGTTATATTATTTTAATTGTCGAATATAGAGCAGAAGTTCAACAATAAATTGCTAAAAGAGTATAATATATTTTGTCTTTAAAATAGATACATTCGATTTGTATGATAAAACAATCTTAATTTCTTTAAAAAAATTTCTGGTGCCAACTTTTTATTTTCGAAATTTGATCTTCATTTTTTTAGTATTGCCATTTTATTGCTAAAAAATGAATGTATTAAAGTATTTGGATATTAAAAATTACACAATATATTTTATTTTCTATATTCGAAATTTTGGATTGATAAGAATTAAATTTGTATCATGCAGATAAAATAACATTAATATTTCACTCAAAACCTTGACTAATTTTGTAAAATTAATTTAAAATTATTTATAAAATATTTATGAGTCAATTTAAAAAAAAATTACAAAGATGATTATTCTTTTTTGAACTATATATGTTTTATAAATAGAATAGTATTCACATAAAAAAATTTCAGGGCCAAGAAAATATTAAAAAGTATCGGCAAATGACATCCTAACCTAAAGTTCCAATAGAAAATCTCTTTTGTATTTATTACAGCTTTCTCAAAGTTATGTTTTGTAGAATCAGCACATTTGAACACAAAGAAAAAATTGAAATAGTTTTGTTATTTAGTTGTAGTATAAGTTTTCGTGACATTGTTTTTTTCTATTTAGTCTGTTTTATGTTATATTATTTAAACTACAAAAAAATAAAAAATGATACAAAAAATTTACTAGAAGCATTATAATTTTTTCGTTTTTTCATTTGAGTAGAGAATTAAAACTATGAACTTGCATCATAGATGATAAAGCAGCCAATTAATATGGTCAAAAAGGTTTCACTTTAATAAATTACCGTTATTATTTACGAAGATTCTTTTTGATCTATCTAATGCTTTTAGATTTTTTAAAGCTAAATTTTAAATAAGTTATAGTTAAGAAATTAAAGTTTTTTTCCTATTTCAGTTCTTATGGTTTGATGTAGAGCATAGTGTGTATGGACTCTTCCTAGAATATTGATTTCATAAAATTTTGCACCCTATTTTTAAGATTATATGTTTCATTTTAATTTCTAGGATTTTTGTTCACAGAAATATGAGTTTTATTTAGAACTTGGAATTTGTTATTTTTTTGTATTTTGGCATTTTTCAAAGCAAGATATTTCATTATATAAGGAATTTAATATTTAAATTTTAATCTGATTATTTTATTGCATCTCTTTATTGTATATTTTATATTGATAATGCTGGAACATATAAAGAAAATTTATTTTTTTTGAAATACATAATATTTATACACAAAAAATTGGTAAGCATGCAGGAAACGCTGAATTCTTTGTTGTCAAAAAATTCTTAAGAAGAAATCAACTACTGCTTTGGCTGATTTGATATTAGCCTTTTTTCATATAAATTGTTATATAGATTTGTGATAACTAAAGCAACCACATCTTTTTAATTGAATTTCCATCAACATCAATAATTTAGTATTTCTCCAATGTTTAAATATTGCTAATATTTAAACCCCTAAGAGAGAGCGAACAATGAAGGGTACAATAAACCATCAACAAGCAACAATTAATAAAGATCATAATCAAAACAGTTTTAAGTTTCTTTCAAATATGTCTTTATACCTTTACACTATAAAAGCCTCGGGATATCCGAAAGGATACCACAAGATTTAAATTAAAATTATTATTAATAATTTTTTGTTTATTATTTTTTAAAATTCAAATACTGTTTTTATAGTTGAATCAAAACTAATTTACAACATTTCTCTTTAGCTTGTTATCTATACTTTAGATAATCAGCAAAGAAAACATTTCTAAAATTTTCAATACTTAAATTTTTCTGTTATCTATAGATAACCTAAAAAAGTTAATGTGTAAAAAAAACTAATTTTTTTTGTTGCCTATACAACAAACCTTAATAATTTTTTTTAAAAAATTTATGTTTTATATGTTTAAAGATATATAGTTTTATAAAAATTTTAATGCTTAAAAATCTAGCAAATATTACGAAATTAAATGAAAAATTATTTTTACTTAAAACTTCGAAAAAAAATTTCTAAGAAGCAAGTTAAGCATTCGTAATATTAAAAAAAAAATTTAATACTTTTTTGTGTATGAAAGCAAACAATTAAATTTTAGGTTATTACATTATCTCTTGACATATTTATGAAAAATCAATTTATGGTTTAATATACCATTATAATATTAATCATGCCTAAAAACTGTTTGATTATTAAATATATATACATAAAAAAACATATAAAAAAATTATCTTGTTTTTCGATGCCCTTCTATGAGCTTTTCTTACAATTTTTAGCTAAAATCCAGATTTTTATAATGCAATAGAACCTAAGTCTGTAAATATTATAATTTAGATAATATACCAAATGAGCGCGTTTATCTTAAAAAGAAACATATTTTAATTAATTCGGCAAATAATTTCACCTATTTGTTTAAAAATTGAGAAATGTAATAGGTTTGTCATGTAGCATTTTTTCACACAATAGACTTGATGTTATTTGTGTGTGGCAAAAATAATAGTTAACGAAAAAAATATAAAATTTTTGTTTTTATTTTTTTTATATTTTTGCCATGTAGAATATAATATAAATGCATTTTTTTGTAATGAAACCCTCATTAAAAACTTTATCATTCACAAAAAATTACCAATAAAATTGTATATAATAAACTTGGGTTTTTGTTATTGGCCACAATAAATTTAGCAACTTTTTTAAATAAATAAAATCAACAAAATAAGGCTTATGCATTTAAAAAAATGTATAGAGTAAAATAATAATTTTTCTAAATCATTGAAATCTTAGGAAATTTTATGTGCTGATTATTTTTTGTTAAAATGATATAATAAAATCATTGTTGTATAAACTTTCCTGGCGTATAGAAAATAAAGTAAAACTAGAATTATTGTATAACATTTATTTAGTAAAAGATCTTTTTATGTGCAAGTAATCATTTTAGACCAAAAATATAATATTTTAAATATCTAATTAATATATCAATGCGATGTTATCATAAATAAAAGTCCAATATACTTGCTCTCACGTCAGTTTTCGTAGAAGCGATAATAAAGTATTTATGCTATAAAAACCCACCAAACAATGTTTACATCTGAAAAGAGAACAATTTATAAATTGATTGCAATTTGATCGATTGTCAAATTCTGATTAAGACAAACCTAGGATTATAATTTCTGATTTCGATAAAAAAAAATTGAGCAGGAAAATAATTTGATATAAATTTATGCTTCTTTGTACTTTGAGGTATAAATATATATGTAAAATTCCCAAACGCAGATTTTGTAATCATTCAAATGCAAGAACAAATTTTTTTTAACACAAAATATATAGTTTATTATTTTCATAAAAAAATATAAGAACCGATATCATTTACACGTAATTTTAATGAAGAATTTCGGGATTTTAAAACGTAAAGGCACTAAACAAGTAAGACTAACTTTAAACAGTTTTTTGTAAAAATTGTTCGGCATAAAATTGCCCAAGTCAAATATTTTTAAACATTCTTATATATAATTCATTTTTCTTAAAAAATCTTTGTATCCATTAATATTTTTTTATGTTTTGCGATCAAAGTTTAAATATTATCAAAAACTGCCAATATCAGAATATAAGATAACACAAGGAAAAGTTACTGTTCTACAAACTCTAAAAAAAATGTGCAGAAGGTATCAAAATCTTATATCACGACTGTTTTTTAGTTAATTGTTAAAAAATCGATTATTTGGAATATTATATTGTTAATTTTAACAATAAAAACTTCTATTAAAATTGTTCATTTTGTCTTATTCTTAATACTAAATTCATAAAAAAAGTATATGTAGTCCACGAAAAATAATGCTTTAAATTTTTGTGATATGTAGTTTTTTTCACAAAAAAATAGAAAAATTTTAGATCACATAGAATTTCTTAAAATGATCTTAAGAAATAAAGGCAATGAAAATGTCGTTTTTTAGCATAGCAAAATACCACTAAAACATTGCCTAGTTACAAATGTATATTTCTAACCATTTAATTTATTGCGCATGTGTTTAAAAATATATGTCTATTATTAGTTCTTGAATTCGTTTTTATCTATGTATTTTTCTTTTCTAATTATTGAACTTTCAGAAGATACATTTGCACTACAAAAATATTTTTTGTACAAAAGAATCTATCTATTTTAATTGGTGCGCATTCTTTATTTTTAAAAAATACACAATCTTCATAGATTTTTGTATTTAAATTGAAGCTTGTCTTCATACTATTTTTTTATGTTGTCACAACAAATTGTGATCAATTCAACAGACGCGCTAAATGCAGTAATAATATAATTTTAAATAATTATAATAAAAAATCTTGTAATATAAATAAATTATATAAAATTTTGCTGAAAAAACGGTAATTGTATATCAAATGGTCAATTAGAAAGCAAACAAAAATTTTTATATAATACATTATTAAATTTCTTTTTAATCTACTGAACAGCAGCAAATCTGTATACATGCAAATTTTCAGGTGATTAAAAAAATTAACAATAAATTTTTTATTTTGAACACACCAATTTCACGTTTATATGCCGTGAATAATGGTTACTGTATATATCCATTTGATTTCTATTTTTTGTGTTTAAGATATGTTGACAATATATGTATTTTCTATGAACTGTAATTTAAATCATTTTAATGCCGAAAAACGAATAATATTATTGTTCAAAACTTTAGTTTCAAACTTTATCAAGGTTTTTATACCTCAAAGATTGTATTTATGTTGATTCTAACTTCTATAATTAAAAAATTGTGAAGTAAAGGTTAAACGCAGCGAAAAACTTTTTTTAAATTTTTTTTTGTTCAGTATAAAAAAATGGTTTGTTTATTTTGCAAAAATTCAATATATAATTAAATATTGTAATAATATTTATTATATTATTGTTTGGTTGTTCTTTATAGCAATATAAATCAATATCACTAGTATTATTTTTTTATATCTGGCATTATTACGAGCACTTACATTGTTTTTTTACCATGAAATTTTTCTCTTTCTATACCCTTTTCTTTCTTTCTTCTTTCTTTTTATTTGAATGTTTTTTTGCATTTTTTTTATATCTTAAAAAATTAAAAATTTTTATAATATGATACGTAGCGTACAAAATTGTGTTTTTTATATAATATTTGACATTTCGAATATATATTTTTTGTTATTTTATTTCAAAAAAGATATTTAAAAGTTTGCATCACACGACTAAAATCAGATTTAATCAACAGAACAACAAAAAAGCATAAAATTAAAGTATCTAATTTAAAACAATCAGAACTGATTACCAAGTATAAAAATAAAAAAAGTGAATAAAAAACATTTTAAGAAATATTATGAGTATAGTATCTACTGATTCAAAGCGGTCATTATAAACAAATAATAAATACAGAAAAAATCTTTTTTTATATTTAGTTTTTTATGAGTATCAATATTTATAAATCTTTATGTGAACATTAATTTTATTTTCTACGTAGTGTAAATACATATTTAATACTTTTCGATTTTTTTAAATAGACTAAAAAACAAAATAAGAATAGAATTCAAATGTTTTTTTTTGATTAGAAAAATTTTTGGCATAAATCGAGTAAAAACTTGTAAATTTGACAATAAAAGATTATAATAGGAAATAAAATATCCCATAAAAAAAGAATAATTAAATTTGAGTTTGTTTATCTAATGATACTATGTGTTTCCTATTATGCCCAATAATTTTATCAAGTATTATTTTCGTTTAAGAAGTTTTAGCCTTTTTCGAAAAAACTATTTGTTGGTAAATTTGGCTTGTGCAGAACTGAAAAGAAAATTATTAATTTTGTTGCACATATCTATTTAAAACATTTGTCTATATATAGACAAAATTATTTTTTTAGAACTGATTTCATTTTAAAAAAAAGTATATATTGTTACTTTAACCAATGTATCATAGCAACTTGACAAATTCAAAAATAAATTGATTAGCAAAATATTTTAAAAATCAATCGAATAAAAAAATTTATAATAAGTCACAGACTTCAAATATTTGAATAGATAAAAATTAGAAGTGAAAAAAACAATAAACTTATATTTCCAAACTATCAATTACATAATATTCGATTAAAACTGTTAAAAATAAAAAAACAATATAATGTTACTTTGCTAGAGTAAGCTCTAGCCCTTTACTATAAAACTTAAAATACATGACATGCCGAAAATATCGTGCTTTTTTTATCTTTAAACTATATAAAAATGATTTAATATGTTAGATTAGGTATGAAAATGTGTATTATTGTAAATATTGTAAAATAGATTAAGCATTCTTATAAATAGAATTCTTAAGCAGTGTACGCTAGTTGATCTACTCTTGATATTAATTTTATTTTTAGAATAGTTCTTTGAATTCATTAGAACTAATTTTTTATGAGGAGAAACAATTAAAATCAATTATATAATAGGAATATTTTGACTGCTACTAGCGAAAAGATATTGTGTTTACATTTTTAGATATTTTTTTAAAAACGCTTTGAGTAAAGAATAGATTTTTTTGCTGTTTGTAAAACAACGATCATTCTAATAGCGTATTGTATGTTTTAAGGCAATTTTGATTTGTAAAAAACCAATTTAAAGGTTTTAAAAATTTAAGATTAAAAAATTTGTTTTTATGTAAGTTATAATATTAAAAACTGTAAAACCGATAGTTAAATAGATTTAAATTTTGAAATGATTTTATAATATATATATATATCCATATATTAATTTGTTTTTTACAATGCTCCTCATTATTTACAATTATGTTTCTACGTTTGCACATGTTCAACAAAAATTAACATTTTTGTATTATTTTATATTTTCAAACGAAAGACTAACTTTGATATAAGTTTAAACTGTTTTTTGCGTAATATACGATGTATAAATATTGTTACGATGGTTTACAGCACTAAAATATATATGCATGTAGAGTGTGTATATAATAAAATAGAATATATTAGTTTGAAACATAAATGTATGGAGAATACAATATTACAAGAACTAGCTCGGTTGGTTATTATATTTTATATTATATTAGTATTTCATGATGATAAAGGTTTTAATAGTGATTTTTTATTTTTTTGCAATCGTTTATTGAATTACGTACATTTTTGATTTATTTAAATTAAAACTATTCTAATCAATTGCAATATATTAACTAGGCCAGATAGAAGATTAAGTTTACTTCTAAATTAATATTTAGTATTTGTAAAAACAGTAATAGTATAAATATGGAAAAAATACAAAATTATCGTATAAAGTTATGAGTAAATGAAAAGAAATTTTCTTTATTTTTTCTAGATTATATTTTCATTAATAAAAATTAACAACAATTTATTTGTTTTTAGATACAAATATATACTTTATAATCCAATAGTGGCAATAAATTTTAATTTATAATTTTTTTAATATGTTTATTCACATTGTAGCTATTGACTATCAAAAGTATGTCGAATTGTATATATAGAATATTTACGTGTTAATATTTCAAAAATATATTTCGCAGTAAATAAATTATCGTAACAAATTAGAACTTACAACAATCATATATGTTTTTATCAAAAGAATTGATTTTACTTGATAAATATAAATTTGACATACATGATAATGTAAAGTTTTGATGATAAAAGTTGAAAACTACGCTTACCTAAAATTCAATACAAAAAGCAATATAAAATTTCTTTGCTGTTTATTAAATAAAATATTGTTGTGAATTATTCTTTTTTTAAGGTCAACAAACTTTAAATAGAAGATATGTTTTTTTAAAATATACAAATTAAATATAATGTATATGAATGATATTTTTTTCATAGTTACAAACTTGATTTTACTTTTAAATGGAATTATTTTAGTAAATTTTAGTAATTGTTTGTAAAAATAGATATTAGATTCAGAAATTGCGTCAATTTACTTGTTTTCAAGACAACTAAAATAATATAAATGTGTATTTAGGTTTACTTTATCTCTTAAAAACATATAATAAATGTGTTTTTTAAGAGAACGTAAAGATATTAGATGTTGAAAGCAATTAAAGTAACCATTTTTATGATAAACTGTATGTAAGATTGATTAATATGATATTTTTGTTGAAAAATTTGATCATAGATGTCCTGTAACACTGAGACATAATCATATTTTAAATAAAAATCAAGAAAGCTAAAACATTTTTTACTATTATATTTATTTAAATAATTTTTTTTGAAGTCATTAAAATAACTAACTTTTTCCCTATTTCTATTACTACTATTATTAATGTTTTCTTTTATTGTCTTTGCTGTTACTACTAATATTATTACTCAAACTACTGCTAAATTTATTAAACATTTCTTAATCTTTTTTTTTTATTATTTTTTTTTAAAATATAAATACCTTTTTGTTATTTTTGTTAACTCTTAGTTAATAACATTCACTAAAAGGAAATATCGTATATTAGAATTTATATTGTAAAAAAATGTTAAATATTATTTTATTTGATATATTTACCAATTTCCATTCCAAACTAAATATTTATTTCATAAAAATATTTAATAAAAGTTTTATGTTGTATATTATGATACAATAGACATTAATAATGTTTTTTTTTACAAAAATTACACATATAAATGAACGCCAAAACTTGTTAGTTTGAATTTAATTTATAGAATTATATATAAAATAAAAAAATAAGAATAAATATAAATTTTTGATTTAATATTTGTTTTTATAATAGTTTATATATTGACATCTATTCATTTAAATGATTTGATCGAATTATATGTAAATAAAGTACAATTTCTTGATGATATTACGATTGATTGCAGTCAAAAAAAAGTTTAAATAAGATGTTAACATAAAGAGAAAGAATTTGACTAAAATTTTTCTTTGCATTATTATATTATCAATCGATATATTATATATTTTTTGTTACTATTTTTTACTTTAAAATTTTTTAATGCAAAAGTTTATAATAAAGGCCATTAGATTATAATAACAAAATATTTAAGTAGAGATGTTTAATTTGCATATTAAGCGTATTAAATATATTTTAAGTTTTTTTCTTTGAAGCTATATTACTAGAACATGGAAAATATTTTTCTTGCTTGAACGATAAATTAAGTTATTCAAAAAATGTTCATATTGAAATGAACAATAGAAATTACACGTTAGGTCTGAGAATACAAGTTTCGAAGGAAATTGATATTAAATATAGAAAAATATACTTAAAAATAGTTTTTATAGGTTCATAAAAATTTTTCAAAATTTTTCAATTATGGTTTGATTGTATATTAGTATAATATATAATAATCAAAAGTAAACATATTCAAAAATTAGTTAGTTTTATTCTATTATAACCTTGTACATTACATATTATATTATTTTTATTGTAAAACAATTTTTTTTCAATCATATTAATAATCAAAAAATGCCTTTTAGCTATTGATATGAGTGTGGCATATTTTTGATATATGAAATTGTACATGATTAATAAAAATGATTTTAAAAAATATGAAAGGCTATTTATTTTTTATATTTTTACGTTTCCATGTATTTTTTTTCTGTATTACTTATATATTAGTGTATACTTATAACCTTTTTCAATCATATATATAGTTGATTCGTTTTTTTTCTGTATTTACTGTAGTATTTATAAATTAAATGTAAATTTTATTTAATAGTCCGTGTTTAGTACTTTAAAATGTTATTTAGATTATAAAAAGGTGTTTTATAATAGTAAATTCGTAATTAATATTTAATTTTCTACACATTTGAAAATACGGTATTTTTAATATATGTTATGTTACTTGATTTTTACCAAATTAACTTTATCAATGTAAATTAGTTTTAAATCTTATCATTTTATTTTTTTTCTATCGAACTTATCATTAAAACCAGAAAATAGTAAAATGGTTTTTTATCGATTTTTATCAAATATGGTATCACTTATATAAAAAATAAATTTTTAGATCATTTCGAAATTTTTATCATAATACATTCAAATTCTTTTTTAATTTTTAATGATATGTAGATTAGTTCACGAGATTGTTTTTAAAAAGTAAGTATTTTAAGTATTTCAAAAAAAATATTTTTGTGTAATTTCGTGATTTAAACTTTAATTATGTTTAAAAAGCAAATTTCGATATGATTTCATGCTATAAATGTTTAAAACATATAAATATATATTTATGATTTCTATAAAATTATAATTTTTAGAAAAAGAATTTGTACTATAAGAAAACTAATTAAGAAATCGAATGAAAAAGATATATTTATTATATATAGTATAAGTTACAGGACTGATTGTATAAAGAATGAATAAAAAATGAATATGATTTATGTGATTCTTGAACAATTTCTTTTATTGCGTTTATTAAATAATAACTTGAAACAAGAGTGAATCATGTTGTCTACTTTTTATTCTGTTTCTAAATAAATACAACATTTAATGTACGTTTTTAAAACAAGAATGAAACATGTTTTATATCATTTTTTTTGTGTTTCTGAATAAATAAATAGATTAATGTTTATTTTTTAAAAGCAATATTTTGTGAATGTGTTAATTTGGTGATTTATCAAGCTCAATAAATATAAGTATATCTTAACAAGATGTACGTAATGTTATTGTTGTAAAATTAAAATTTTCTAAGTATTCAAGAAATCAAAATAATTCTCTTAATATCAAATTATTTGATAAAGCTGTTTTTTATTATCTTTTTTTTATAAATGAATGCACATTATTTTTTTTCTTTTTTTGCTTCTTTTTTTTCTACATATTAATGTAAATATAATATATTCCTTAGATAGAAGTCAGCTAATAATAAACACCTCGAATTTCCCTTTTTTATCATAAAGCTGAGTATTTTTTTATCAGCGAACCAATTCATCTTCGAACGTTGTGTATCTTTTTCAATAAGATTTACAAGCAATCTCCTTTAAATTTTATTTTATCACAGTAATAGATTCTCCTTTTTTAATATAAAAAACACATACAAAAAGAAAAAAATATTTTTTAGCACAGTTCTAAGCACACACATTTATTATTTTCCCAAATTTTTTTTCTGACACAAAAGAAGTTTTAAAAAAATCAAACTAAAACCCCTCAGAGAAGAGAAGAAAAAAACAAGAAAGCGAATCAAGAAACAGAAAAAGCACAAAGAACGCTAAAAATTACAATGAAAGACCCATTAAGAGAAGTTTTAAAACGCCAAAACACCGAAAGAACATTCAAAATTCCTTTGCAAAGCCACTTTTTCAAAGATAACTCTATTGATTTAGAATACTTCAACTTGTCTTTTTCATCACGTGTTTTCTTATTTATCATCACATTCATCTTGGCAAGCATTTTATTTACAATGGCGATGTTCAACCTTCTCACAGCGTTTATAAGACCGGCTGCGTTTGCTTTGCCGTACGCTCTGAGTAACATCCTCTTTTTCTTAGACTTCGGGTTCATCTTCGGATTCAAAAGTTACTTGAAGAACGTGTTTAACGCAAAGAGAAGACCATACGCTGTTTCTTTTATAGTAACAACACTGATGACTATTTATTTGGCTTTCAGAGGTACTAATTATATCTTTAGTTTGTGTGCAGCTATAGCACAAATAATTTGCTTTGTGATGTTGGTTGTTTCGGTGTTGCCGGGTGGTACTAAAGGTATGTCTAGTATGGTTAATCTACTCATTAAAAAGTGATTAAATAGTAATAACACAATTGTATTAAATTTTAAGAGGTACTTTGTTTTTTTGTTTATTTATTGAGTATTTATTTTGTTTTTTTATTTGTATATTGGGCAAATTATTGGAGTTTTCATAGTTTATAGATAAGATTCTGAATTTTTTATGTTCTGTTTTTTACTTTATTATATGCGTTCGCGAATTTTTTGTATCTAACTTTTTTTACAAAAATTTTCCAGTTTTTTGTCAACTTTACTTTTCTAAATTCATCACTATTTTATATTTATTTCTTTTCAATGTATCTTAGAATGAATTTCAAATGCTTAATAAACATTTAAAAGATGAATTATTTTCTAGAAACACTTGAAATATTTTTAAATCTAAAAAAAATGTACGATATTCTTTCTAAAAAATTTAGAGTAGACATTTACATTTTTTGATAATATGCTTTTCAAGTTTCAATTTTAGAAAAGAAGTTAAAATATAATTTACACTAAAAGATAAATTAGTGATCATTATGCAAATTTTTATTATATTACATTTCTTAAGTGGTAATATCAAGTAAATTTTTATCAAATTTGCACTCCAAACTATAAAAATCTAAAAACAAAAAAAATTATGTTTTTATATAAATAATTTATATAAATTACATTTCTTACAATTTGAAAGATAACGCAGTGGAAAAATTAGATTTATAATTGAAAAATCCAAATGAAAATCTAATATATTGATAAATGGTAGATTTTAGATTACATAAAAATCAATATTCTCAATTTTCTTTCTTAATTTGTAAAATTTTTATAAAATAAATCGTTTAAATTGTCAAAAAATGCTTTGAATTTGTTTTCTTAAAATATTTGCATTCTTTTGTAAATCAAATAAATTTATAAAGTTATAATGCAATGTTTATAGAATCAAATAAAGTGTATTTTGAACATTCAAATTATGCGAAAAACCAATATTTATGTTCAACCATTGTTTAAAATTTATTTTTTATCACAAAATTTTAATTGAAAAACAAAAATTTCCCAGATTCTTCTTTTTTTTCTCAGACACATCCATTAAATCTAAAAAAAATTTAATTTATCTGTTTACGAGCCAAAAGTCATTTCAAACACCTTTTGATGCAACCCTCAAATCTAAACAATCCCCCTTCTTTTTAGATGAAACAAATATCAGACAAATCAAGACAAAAACTCGCTAAACGAACAAAAATAGCACAAAAGATACTATCAAACGAGCTAAAACTTTTCGAATTAAGCCCAGTCGATGTACTCATTATTTCAGTATTTTTTATTATCACTGTGATAGCATTACATTTATACAGAAAGTTGGTTGGCGGTGATTCAACTTTCCAACTCATTTTGGGACTCACTTTTTTTGTAGGTTCGATTGTGTATGCTGTTTATGTTAACAGGTTTAAGATTAAAAGCGGTGTTTGAAGAACGTGTTGAAAAAAGTGTTTGAGTGAATATCAATAAATAAATTATTGCTTGATTTCTGTTTATTTTTAATAGTTTATATATAACACTTGTATGTTTTTTTATATATCAACGCTATTTATTCATTTTTTTTATTTCTTTTCTATAAGAATTTGTAATATAAGTTAAAGGCATATCAAATTTTCGCATTCTTCTTTTAAAAATTATGTATTTATTAAATCTATACAAATTGAGATTGAAAAAAATTAAGTGCTTCAATAGAAAATATTCAATGTCAATACTAATATAAAAACCATTTAATCAAGAACATAAAAATTTAAAGACCATTTCAAGTCTTCTGAACAAATAATTCCTTAAATAAAAAAAAACAAATAATCAAGTTAAAAGAAATTTAAACAACTTTAACAAAAGCTTAGTTTATTTTGTATGAAAAACAATTGTATATGAGACAGATTACCGCACATATTAAAAACAATTGCTGGTCAATTCAGTATACGTCAACATTAACGCAAAATACTTTTGAAAGCTTTGCAACGCGATTGACGCAGGGGCAAAAAAAAATTTATTTATACGTCTAAGAAAAATTTAGAAAAAAATGGGAAAAAGTAGAGTTAATAGTATTTTTTGTATCAAACTAAACATGAAAAGATATAGTTTTGTTTGAATTCGCAACAAATAAGTATATTACAACCTTTATATATCCATAGTAAGTGTTATATTTGCTAAATTCAATTCAGATAGCAATGTTAAATTTTTTTATACAAAGCTTTTTTATTAACAATTTCTATTAAATCTTTTTAATTTAAGTTACAATATTTGTTAATGAAATATCATAGCAAAAACTACAATATTATTTCCTTCTAACAAAACCTAAAAATCTAAAATATATTTTAAACACTTATCTTTAAATCTCTAAGCAGATCTAAACTTATAACAAATACCACAATAACTTATACTGAAATTATAAACATAATTACATTTTAATATAAAATCTTATGTATGATTATACAATAACCGTAATTTTAAAACAATTGTGCATTAAAATATCGTTAATAAATTATCTACCGTTAACTCTAAACCATTTTTTTACCCTAAATATATTATATAATTAACTATATACAATAATTGTTACTGAAAAGCGGATCAATTTACATATCACATTTTTTATTTGATTTGTATTTCGATATACTTTATTAATAAGCATTTCATTGACAATTTTTCACAAAAATAATCCATATTTTTTATAAAATACGTTGCAATACACTTTTTAAATCATAATGATTGCCTAAAGTACTAGTAAATTTTCATATATCAAATACATTAATTAATTCTTAAATTGTAAAAGAGAAATTGTTCGCACTTTAAATGTATCTTAAACAACTTTGACTGTCTAATATACCTAATTTTACTAAGTTGAAAAAAAATCTTATGGCAAAAAAACCAGAAAATACCTTTCAAATTTAAGAACTTTAATAACTATTGTAATTTGAGATAATTCTAAATTTTTATCTCTTTTTTCACAAAACTATACATCCTGTGTCATCATAATTCACATATTAAATAGTTGCTTGATCTTTCTCATATTCTAGTCTTCAATTATTTTTGTTTATAGTGATTTTAATTTTTGTCATACCTTTATTTTTATATTTCTTATAAAGTATATTAAAACACTGAAGTAATAAATCTTGCAAAATACAATTCTAAGACCCCAAAACAACACTTTTTTTTGTTTTTCACTTTTTATTTCAAATATCGTGTATTACAATATGCATATATGTAAGAAAAGAAATTCGGTATCTAAAACAATCAGTAACAATCTAATATACTTTTAAAAAAATTATCCAATTTCTGCGATTAACAAAACGATATGCGAAAATGTGCACCGTAAAGAATGTATTAAAATAGGCATTTACAATATGAATCCATTAAAATAATTATTACAGCAAAAACATAGGCTAAAGGAATAAAAACAATGCTAAAATATCATAAATATTACTTTTAACAAGTAATTTCTTCTCTTCACATTGAGAAAAATTATCGATATTCTGAATAATAGAAAAAATGATTCATTTTGTTAGAGATATTAAATCTTTTTCTTATACTTTTGTACTATTCATTAACATAAAATCGTATTTTTAATTGAAAATGAAAAACAACTAAAAAATTTAAAATTGTGAAATTTAAACGATATTTTTACATTTTCAGACAAGAAGTTTGTAATTTTATAATACCATGTTGTTTGTAAATTTCTGCTAACTAATACGGTTTATAAAATATTATATTTACAAATAAAAAACTAAATAAGAAGTTTTTTTAAGAATCAAAAATCCCTTTAAGGATATTTTGAGTAGAAATTTAAAATTTGGTATCTGAAGAAGTTTTTCTTTGTCAATACAATTTAAATTATAGAGTTTTAAGCGTTCGATCAGTTACTGTTATGATTGGTTAAAAAAGGCTGTAAAAAAGTACAAATACTGACATCTATTTTTTACGTGCCAAAAAGAAATTATAATAAAAAATTCAATTATATAAATATAGTTGCATAAAAAGATACTTTACTTATCAATAAAAAAAACATATAGAGTCATATTACATTATTATATTGACATTTATACTTAAATGAAAAAATTTACAATAATCTACATGCAATTACAAAAATGACGTTATGTATTTTTATCATTTTTCTTTCTGCTAAAATTGTTAAAATAATTTTTTATGTTTCGCTTATGATATATAAAGAATAAAACTACGATCTAAATTTTTTAAATCTAGTCTATAATTATTATATAAAAATATTTGGATACCTTATGTGTTTTATCCTATATTTAATAATTGTTTATCTTTTGTTTTTCACTACATCATGTATTAAATTGCTTTTTTTAAAATAATTATAAAGTTTTTCATTTATATTTATGTAACTTATCTGTTTCTAAATTTTATTGTCTCAATATTTTTTTATAAAAAAATCTTAGCATTGGCAGACTTCATATTTTATTAATTTTTTTTACAATTTTTTACATAAAATAATTTACTTTCGTGAATCCTTTTGTATTAAATGTTAGTAATTCTATAACGTAAACCAAAATAGATAGTTATGATAATAAAACTTACCTTATTTAAACATAATTACGTATTTCTAGTTTATATTTATTTATTTGTAAATTTCATTGCATGATGATTGCTTAAAAAATATTAAAGCATAAAGTACAAATAAAAAACACAAGAAGTTTTTCTTTTTTCGAATCAAAAAAAATATTTTCACTAGAACATTAAACATTGTAATCATCTATTCTAAAGTTGTGCCTTCCATTATATATTATATTTTTTATATAAAGATTATATGAAAATTGTTTTTTTTCGAAATAACAGTTTTGTTTTTGTTTCTAAATAACTGAAACCTTTTTTTGCAAATTATATCCTATTATAGTAATGTTTTTACGTTTCACAAATATTAAAAATTTCGTTTTTAATTGGTATAACTCCTAAAAATCATTTTGAATTTATTTTTTGTTTTGCCTCTATAATATATTAATTCTCTTATTTTTTTGTAGAAATAAATATAAAACCTAGTTTTTTTTACAAAAAAATAAAGCTATTTAGTCAAAAAAAAATCCTCACGTTTATCGATTTCATACAATGACTAAGTAATTTTAATATATAGTATATTACACAAAATATTACATATTTTTGTCATGTAACAAAGATAAATGATTCTACTTGTAATAAGGTGTAGAAAAACTAATAAATTCTTATATTTTGTTGATTTTTACCATAAATATTGCTATTATCATTGTTTCCGCTATTAATGTTACTACTACTATTTGAATTGTTATTAAACTATTCATTCTATTTATCTTTTTTTTATTCTTTTTTATATAATAATTTTTTTTATCAACATTTTTAAAATTGCTTCACTATTTTCCTAAAATGTGAAAACTTGTAAAATTCATAGACATTTCAAATTAATCTTAATTAGGCAAATAAAATTAAATATTTAAAATGTATCATTTTATTTCTCAATGTTGCAATAAGAAGGAATCGTAATATATATCACAAGTTTGTTTGCCTTTTGACTTAAAACAGCTAATTTCATAAAAAAATAAAACAACCTTAATCAAATTTTTTACACCAATTGTGATTTTATAAACTTGTAAAAAAATTGGCTAAATTTTTTATAATGTATGAAAACAAAACATTCATATTTTTCGATGCACATTTAGCTAAATTATATATAAATTTGTAAAATTCAAAATAAAACCAAACATGAAAACATATCACTAGCAAATTTTGATACCGGTTAAAAGTTATAGATGTCGAATATTATGCTTTTCCTCTTTTATTGTCGGATTTATTCAAATTTAATTTAAAAAAACATTTAACATAATAAACTTTACCAAAGCTTCATTTCGCCTAATATTTGATTAAAAATTACCAATAAACAATATTTTTATCATTTTTTATTAATTAATTACCACAATAAACCATCAATATGTGATCCGAATTAAAGTGTCACTTAAATACCAAAAGGATGTAAAAAGGAAAAAAAAATTTTAATTTCAACCGTTAAAAACCAATGAAATTCAATAACTATATTGTAAAGGCAAACACTTTTTGCTACCGTTAAAGTTGTCGTAAAGAGATAAATAGTAAAGAATAAACAGAAGAAATATAAAAACAATATTTGTTTTATTTTTTTTGTACGGATTAAAGACTTGAGCGTATGAATATATATTAAAATAAGGATTGATTCCTTAAAACACGTCCTCTTCATTCAACTTCTATTTATAGCCATTTCTGATAAATTGTATGAATGATTCACAATTTATCAAATCAAAAGTTTCAATATTTTTATAAATTTACTAATTAGTTTTTTTTATATTGAATTTTGTTTAATATGATTAAAATAAATTTAAATATTAATAATAAAATTTCTTTTTTCAATGTCACTATATTTTAATTAAAAATAAATCACATAAAATTTTTTTAATTATGTCATCGCTATTAAACAATAAAGGTTATTTTGTAGCTCGGTGGCATTCTTGTATGCTGATTTTCGTACGATCGGTTGTCATTTCTTGACTTTTTTTCTTGTGATCGTCTGTTCTGCCTTCTTTTCTATCTGTTTTGATAAAAGATTGGGTATGTGAAGAGAAACAAAATTCCGCAATGCGGATCGGATTTTTCTTGTACTTTCAGATTAGCGCGATTGGCATTATCCGAATTAGAACGAATGAGAAGATTATTATAGGTCAATCTTTATTCCGGCGTGGTTTTTTCGGTATGTTGGATGTTTGTTAAAACGACAGTACTTCACCAATATTTTTTTATCAACAATAAATAAAAAACTTAATTTGCTGAGTTGCCGTTCGCATTTTAATTATTTATATTGGAATCGCATAAATATCAAATATGAATTGAAAAATTAAATTCATGATGTTTTCAGAGCTATTTAAACAAATCGGAATAGTTTTCGGCTTTCGATTTGTTACACATACTAAGCAATTCGTATTTTGATTATTGTTTTTTGCATGCTATCATAAATGCATTTAATTTGTAAATTTGTATTTTTTTTATTATTAAATAGAATGTCAATGTCATTTGTAATGATATTCTAAAAAATTGATACAGTAAATATTTTATCTAAAAAAGAATTAATAAATTGCTGTCAAGTTTTGATCGAGACACCACGAAAATTAATTAGTAGATAAAATAATTTTTTTAAAACCCATCAAATTTGAAATAATTTCATGATAATAAATGTTTAACGAATAAAAAACAAATTTAATAATACACAGACAAAAACAATTCTTTTTGATTTTTAGTCAGACCCAATATAAGCAGCATTTTCTAAACATAATTTATTTTTTGTTAAAAAAGTGCAAACACTCAGGGATTTAACATATTATAACTCGTTGTTATATTACATTTTGATTATTTTAATTCGTCTAAAATTTTGAATAAGATGTTTATAATTTTTTTCTCATTTTGAATTTTTACTTTATAAATTGAGGTATTAACAATGTTTTAGATTACAAATTAGAAGTTTTTGAGGTAAATACGGAATGTTTTTTTAAAGCGAAAATATATAGAAATAAAAAAATCTGAAAAATATAAATTCTGAAGAATAAAAACATAAAATAAAAGTTATATGAAAAAGAATTTGAAGAGCCGAAAACTTCAGAGGCAAAAATCGGCGAAAAGGCTAAACGAACAACCCAAAAAACCGCGAAATAAAAAACTATTAACAATATATCTCCAAATATTTGATTAAATCAACATTAATTATTTTTATATCTTTCTCATTCCGGCAATATTTTTAAAACTTTTATGTTTTCATAGAAAATTGAACAGATTAAAAAAATTCTTTTATAATATATTTTATTTTCCCTTTATTTGATTCATAGTTAAAAAAAATATAACGTTGATAACATCAAATTTGTTTCATTTTGAGATTATTCGAGGTATTATATGTACAGTGATATGATTTACACGTCATTTTTGAATTTTAATGTAAAAGAAAATCTAAAGAGACCAGGTTTTTCTAATGACGAAAAAGATTGAGAAAATCGTTTTTAAATCTAATACATTTTAGTAATCATATATATGACATTTTCTTGTTTAGTTATACCTGCTTCGTCCAATGGTCTTAATTTGAGCTTGTTATACTACGAGTTTTAAAATATATATATTAAATTATATGTATACTATTTCTGAATTTGTAAATAAAATCATATATGTAAAATTTACTAATCATTTTATTTTACATTATATTATTTTTTTTGTAATTTTTTTCTTTTGAACCAATATAAAAATTTTTTGAATTTTTTAGTTTACCATTTTATCAATATTTTTATAAAAAGACGATTAAAAAATAATTTACATCTTTTTAGCACTTTTAAACTATAATTTTAAATAATCTAAAAGCCTTTATACATTTTTAACTGTTTTTATAAGAAAGAAGACAAAAGAAGTGGTTTTATTTAAAAACATAGAAAATAAATGTTAATGGAAATGTTTTTTCATTAAAAAAAATGTTAAATTTTTACAAATAAAAACAAACAAAAACATATATTTTACAATTTTTTCAAAAATGCTCTTATCAAACATATATTTACATCACAGTATATATAAAAAACCAAATTTGTAGGTATTATGCTGTTATCAGGCGATATTTTTTTCTTACAAATTTTTGGTCATTTTCGTGCCGGTTAATTTTTTGTTTTTAAAGTTAAAAAAAGAAAAGAAAATGTTAATACATCCAGATATTTTTATCTGAAAGTAGGAATCGAAGCTTTATGCTATAATTTTACCGATAACTCATCAATGTTGATCTTGTTGCGCACATATTATCTATTTGATATCCTTCATAATTCTTAGTAATTGTATTTTTATAATTTAAAAGTTCTTTGTCAGTATTTTTCCGACGGATCATATTTAGGAATCTGATAAATCTATGTGATCTTTTTATTTTTGTATGCTTTTTTTGTTAATGTGAAGAATACAACCATTAAAAATCATTTGTAGTACTGAATTCTTCTTGCTTCTCAAAAATGAAGATTCATTTTAAGATATAATGCTCGAAATAACAATGTACTTTTAACAATTACATTTGCTAAGAATTGACAAAACAAAAACACTTTCAAAATAGAAAGTTGTCTAAAAAATAATTAGGAGCAAAATAAATTTACTTTACTTCAATGAAAAAATTGTTTTTTTTTCATTTTTTTACCATAGGGAGAGAACAATCATTCCCGCATAAAATTAAAAAATCTCCACATTAGTAATAATATAACATTGTGACTATTTTTGTAAATTAAATTGCGTTAATGTAAAATTTTGACTAAAAAAAACATTTAAAGATCTGTAATGGATACTTCATACCATTAATGATTTCAGATTGCAAAAATTTTAAAAATAATTTTGGTGAAACACGATGACAAAAAAATGTCTTTAGTAGTTTTTCAGCGTAAGCATCGATTCCATCAACCATAATGATTTAAATTGATAATTTTCTTGGAATATTGAAGAAAATCGCCCATCAACTTGATCATAAAATATTGTGAATAAATATTTCTAGAAATATAATAAAAACCAAAAAATGTGAGACTGATATAATATTAGAATATGTTTATAAAAATTAGCATAAAAGCATTATTAAAAAATCATAATGATGCAATATGTAATTATTACTTATCTCGTGATTACATTATATTCTAACATAGCTCAGTGATATTATTTATAAATTTTTATTTCTGATGTAATCTTACTAATTAGTATAAAATAAAATACAATTTATATAAAACTTTCATGTGAGGATAGTTATGTTGCAAATTTTTAAAGAACAAAAACTTATAAAAAAACTTAAAACAGAAAAAACTTTTATTTGTAATTGAGACAATTCATCTGAGCTTGTAATTTATATAACTTTGAGATAAAAGATCAGTTTTCGTTCAATTAGTTATACAATAAAATATTTATCTCTTAAAAGATATTTGGTTATATGTAGATCTTTATAAACATAAAACAAAATAGTCTAACTCATCACTGAAATTTTTCAAGATGGCTATTTTTTCACTAAATTATTGTTCTATTTTAGAGTTTTCAACCAAAAAAGTTATTTGAACGTACATTTTGCAGCAAATATATTTCAAAAAATTTTTAATGGGTTTTTTATTGATACAATATACGAGGGTTCTATACTATGTAAACAAACTAATTCTATTTGTGATTTGTACCTAAAAATATATTATTTTCTGGAAAACGCAACAATTTTTGAGAAGAATAGCTATAATATATATTATCTTGATGTGATTTCATAAATTTTTAATATTTTATATTAAGAATTATTACATTACACTAAAAAAATTTTTTTTTTATTTCTTGCTTCTTGATCTGCTTAAAAAATTAAAATTGTTGAATAATCGACTTTAATCAAATTGAAAAAAAAGCTTTTGTTTCAGACTACACATTTATATATAAAATTTTTGTTTATATATACAAATTTGGTTATCTAGAAACAATCACGTTTTCTAATTAAAGATAACAAACAGACTTTCGCTAATACATTTAAGTCACCTGTCAACAAAAAAACTAAATTGACTATCAAATTTATATTTGCAAAGAAATTTCAGTCTTTAATACTTGTCAAAGTCATCAAATGTACTGTGCAATAAAAATAATACCGATAATAAAAAGATAAAAATGAACTAATATAGCTAAAATTTCGAAATAAAATATTCAATTTCTAATTTTTAGTCAAAGAACAAAAAATTAAATAAATGTCATTTTATTAAAGTAGGATCTAACCCAATAAATATTAATTTTTATGCTTTATAAAACTTGTTTAAACTTATTTTTTCACATTTAAAAAATATGGAATGTTTTGTCAACAATTTTTCTAAAAATGAATTTATATTGTGTTAACAGGCACATCTAAGCAAATTATACTTTTTTGATTGTTCGAAATAAAAGTATAAAAAGGTTGCATAATGCGTTTTTTTCCTCTAAAAATTTACCTGTCTTTATTTTGTATAATTTTGTATTTTTTTATATGGTTTTTTTTAGAATAAAAAAAATCTTCTTATGTCCTAGCAAAATAAAAAATAGGCAATCAAAAAAAAAATTTATACATCAGATCGATAAATATTTGATTATTATGAAAAAATTATTCCTATTCGCCTTGCTTTATATTTTTTTCTTTTCATATTAAAAGTTTTTGCACACAATTATTATTTGTATATATTTACCTTATTAGTTTTGTTTATTGAAAAAACAAAGAATATACATATGAATAGAAAACATCTGTATAAATAAATTTGAAAATATTGTAATAAAATATTTATACGCTAAGAAAAAACAATTTTTATGCAATTCAAAATTTTAAACAACATTTACAACGTGTAAAGATTCTTATGTATCTATTTGTGTAAAAATTTGACAAAAATCTTAACTAAAAATTTATTTTAATAATAATGCTAAAGAAATTTGTATTATAAAAAGAACGGATAGAATTTTGAAACACACATACAAATTGATATACTATTTGATTCTAAAAAATATCTAAAAATAAATTCGCCTACTATCAAAAATAATCGCATTTGATGTAACTCAAAGACTAAAACACACCTACAAGGATATAGGATTTAGATGCTAGTTTATCTGATTGCAAAGTATTTAAATACACTTGTGAGTTAGTATAAATTTAGAATAACTTGATGCTGCTATTTGTTAGAAATCAAAAATATTACAAGTCGCAAGATAAAAAATTCCTTAAAATCCGATCAAATATATTTATAGATGGTAATTTGAAAATGCTACTGCAAGATCGGTAATTTATCAGCAATTGCAAAAAAACTACAAAATCTACGTTGATCATTTGGTGTTTTGCCCATTAAGAGATTTAAATAAAATATCACTAGTATTGGAAGAGAGTGGTCTAAACTCAATAAGGTGTGTGGTTCGTATCGGCTATCACAGACGAGCTATAAACATACGGATCGGATTCACAATGATCGCATAAATACTTAATAGAAATTTAGCATGGGTTAAATTAATTTTTTTATTTTTATAGTTTACAAGAAATCTGGTATTAGATTATTATTAAATGAAAAATTAACTTGCCAAATTCACAAGTATTTTATTCTAAGTAGTATTTAGTAACTAATACATTAAATTACACTTAAATTTCTTACTACTATAACTTTCGTCAGATATATCTACAAGGTCAATATTATAGGAATGCTTTGTTTATTGATTTTTTGCAACCCCATTTTTTAGCACTTATAGCTAAAATTTGTTAAAAAACCATTTTAAATCATCATCATATCAGGTGATAAAGATATTTCCCCAAATATAATGGATTAGAAAGAATCGTTTTATCAGATATGTCCTGCTAAGAAAGAACAGCGTTTTTTTAAAAATAAAATTCTAAAATGTTGTAAATGTTTATGTTGTTATATGTATTATTATAATGGTTAAATGGTGTTTTTTCATCTTCAATATTATCACCACTAGTATCACTAAAATTACTATTATTACTACTCAAATCTATACTACTACTATTAATATTGTTATACCTCACCCTTTTTTTCTTTTCTTTCTTTTTGTTTTAATAACTTTCTATGATTTTTCTTATCTTTAAAAAAATCATAAAGTTTCAATTTGTAAATATTTACAATTAGTTTTTTATCTATACTAATTTATATAATTTTAAACGCAATATTTCTTTATTCTTTATATTTCATACTTATTATACTATGCTAAAAGCTAAGATTTGAGAATATTGTTTTCGTTAAGAATAATAAATATGCATGATAATTATAAGAGATACCATGCCAAAAAAACTAATAATTTCGAAAAAAAATTCTGATAAAAAAATTTCTCAAAAATCAAAACAAGATAAATTAATTTTATTAGCAACAGCAAGGCTTTTTGCTTAACCATCAGCTCTCATAACTAAATCTCCAGCAAATATAATTTTTAGATTTAATTGGTCTCGAAAACAAAAAAATGGTGGTGTTATAGTTATTAAAAAAATTAAGACTGTCAAAGCATATAATTTATACAAATTTTTTATTTTTTTACGTTTTACATGATGCGTTCAAAAAGTTTCAAAAACAGAAAACACAAGGAACTATCTGTATATACAATCTGTGACCTCGGTTGACACAATAGTCTACCCGAATTATCAGTAAACGAGGAATTATATTACAAAAAAATTTCTCTATTAGTTTTTTTTTATCAAAAAATATAGACTTTATAAAGTTAAAAATGCACACATCATTCTTGACCAAACTTATCGATATATTCAAGTGTATGGAACAAGATTATTTCATATATCATATAGCGAACTAAAGTTTTGATTGCCTTATAATAAAAACCGTATCAAATAACAAAAAAATCATAAATATCGAATTAAAATATAATTAAGAAACAAAAAAAATCATTTTTTTAATATTCGCTTTGACCAGTAATTTACAAACTGTGGAACAACCTTAAGAATGAGAAAAACAATTTCAATATGAAAATAAAATCTTTTAAGGCAGAATTGCAATTTTAATTTCACGATGTGCAATCTTTGAAACGATATGCATATTTCTAGTAGTGTATTTTGAATATTTCCATGCAAATATTTAAAAGCTTAATAATTCGAAAAAGTCTGTTTACAATTTCATATACTTTTTTATAGTGAAAAACTAAAACACACTGCAAAATATTTTCATGTTGAAATGGTCATTGAAGCAAATTTAATTTTTTGTGAAAATTACATGAAAATTTAAGAATCGAAAAATCTTTAAAAAAACATAAACTATTTTGATCGATCAATTTTTTTGATTATATGATATTGATTAATGTAGCTGTTCATAGAAAAAAGAATAAACTATTTTTAAGCAGCATAAATAAATTAATAATAATTAAAGTGCAAAAAATTTACTTAGTTTCTAATATTTCATTTCTTGATTTATTTTCCAAGTTACAAAAACTTGTTGTGATTTTATCAAATAAATTTACTCTTTTTTATGTAATCAGGAAATTTCATTTAGCTTTACACATATATTTGAATATAAAATATAAAACTGCTTTAAAATATAAAGAAGACGTTAAGTTCTTTTTTTTCTTATAAAAATTGCTTTTTTAATGCGAGATGAGTTGACAGAAACGAATCAAAAAATTTTAAATTCAAGAAATTAATAATATCTACTACAAAAATTGATTTTTTGTTTCTTTTCTTAGCATGTCAAATCGTAAATACACAAATATCTTAAATCTTTATACTATAAAAAGTTTTTACAATTTTAAAATTGAATACATTATCAGGTTTATGGAAAATACAATACAAGTTATCAAAAACCTTAATTTTTGTTGATTTCATTTATATTTTGAATAAAAAATCATTGTGAAGGCATTTGCGACAAGATTCAAAATTCAATAGTTGAAATCTCTAAAATTTATTTTATTTTATAGTTTAAAAATCACAAGGTTGAATTTTTTAGGTAAATTCACCAATATATTTATGTAAAATATAGCATCAGGCACAGTTGAATTGATATTAAAAATATTTTTTATTGCAAAACTAATTCAGAAAGTAGTAATAATTGAATAATACATAACTATTGTTAAAAAACACATTCACAAAATATTAAATTGGATAGTAATATATTTTAATTTTAAATACTTGCATAAGAAATCCCAACCTTCATTATTAATCCACAAATCTAAATATGTTTTCTGTGCTATTCTATCCCTTTTTTGAAATTGTTTCCAGAGGGAAATTCTTCGTGTATAAATTCTTTCCAAAAAACAAGAGAACCCAGTAAACTATAAAATTTATCGATAATAGAGGAAGATGGACGAGAAAATACCGTAACTTTTCATGATGCCAGAAGAAATACATTAATGTTAAATAGATTATGACTGAGGAAACAAATCTTTCTATAAATCTCATTTTAGTAACAAGGGCAATTTATTAGGAAAATTATTCTTCGAAAGAATGCATACCTCTATTTGCTTATGAATATCAATATAATGTGAGATGTAATAGCTTTTGAAAGTTAACGATAAATCTTCTTTTACTGTTTCTTGCTTTAAAAAGCATTTTTTTGGATAAATTTCATGAAAACTAACAACCAAAAAATAAAATCAACACAAAAAACGAAAAAACATAATTATAACATTGATAATTTACTCTGTGTTTTTTTATTGTTAGTTAACAATTAATTCAACGATTTCTTTCAACAAACCATCTTTATCATTTAAAACATTCTCCAATTCCTTGATTTCTCTGTCATAAAAGAGCTTTATTTCTTGTGCCTCAATCCCAACTTCAATTGTTGCTTTTTCCTCCAGTTCTTTCAGCTCTTTTTCTTTCTCTTTTTTCATTTCCTCAATCACCAAATATCCATCTTGCTTTGCTTTCTGCTTCATGCAATTACGTTCTTCAATTGCTTGATTGACAATTTTCTTGGCTTCTTTCTCGCATTGAATAAGTATTTTGATGCTATCTTGTGACATTTTTAATCCTTCTCTCTGTAAATTATCTAATGTTGTCTATCTTTGTTTTTCTTTTGTTTTAGAGATGTTTTAAGATTTTAAAAATGTTGAAGGGTGTTGCTTCCAACAAATTTATATTGATTGGTTGATTTTTTAAAAAAGGGGACCTATTAAATTGATTACAAAAAAAATCGAATGGTTTTTGTTTCTTTAAAATGTGTGGATAATTCCGATTTCTACAAAGCAAATGAAAACTTGGAAATGGATTATCTAATAATTTCATATGATAAAAAATTTTTAATTTGTCTGTAAAGAAAAAAATATAAAACATCAAAATATAACAAATAAATAAAAAATATTATTAGAATTATTGATTTTTTGAAGAATAGACACTATTTTATGATTTATATTGTGTACTATAAAAAAAATCAACGAATTATTTAATAAAAAGAATATTTTTTGAAGAATTCCCATTTTTCGAAAAATGATATGCTTAGAATAAGATTATTTGTTAAGTTTACAAATAAAAAATTAACTAAATAGAATTGTCAAGTTTTAAATCATCTGACCATGACAATTCCATTGTGAAATGTAAAAAATCGATCGAGTAAACGAGTGGGAAGATTACAAAATTGGATTAATCTATCTATGAATATATATTATATTTCTTGTTGCATAGAAAAAGCATCAAATAATCTATTGGTTCATTAATCATTTTTTAAAAAAAAAACAAAGATTTAAAATTCAGTATTCAATCATTAATTTTCTTTTGTACTAAAAAATGTCAGCAAGTGATTATTTTATCAACACTTAATTAGACCCACATATAAAAATTTAGGAATCATAATTCATAAATAGTTTTAGCCTAAGTATTTGAATAAAGATGTAAGTTAATGATATTTTTTAATCTACTTAAACTTTAATAAAAATTTTTGTTTGTTTAAAAATAAAAAAATTATATAATCAACAAATTATTTTTCTAATTTAAATGTTTTTCACACAATCTTTATCTTAAAGAAGATAACTATAAGTTTCCACATATATCATATAAAAGCTATTTACTAATATGAACATTTATGAAAATAACCATAGACTTTATGCTGTATAATATTTATTTACACATTAAAAAGCTTTTTTACAATAGCAGTAATTTCTTTTTTGTCGTTTTGATAAATTCTTGATATTTTCTATAATACATTTTTATGATCAGAAAAATAAACAAAAAATAGTTTTAATTAAAATTCTTACATGATGTAGGCCTTATTATTCTTGTTTTTACAAAACAACAAAAGAGGTTCATAAATATTTTGAAGATTGAAGCTAAACAAATGGATTTATTACACTGTAATACAAAATTTCTTTAAAAATTTTGCTAATTTAAAGAAGATAAATATATAAATAGCATGAAAGGCGGAAATTAACATGCTGCCAAGAGATTCAAATGTAATGGGTATAGGTATGTGTGGAAATTTCCGTACTCCAAGGATGACCATGGTATGGTGTAAAAACTTAATAAAAATATAATTTGGTATTCTTTGTTTATTTAGTTGATACTTCTAGATCACAACAGGGTACGTCTAGCAGCTGTAACCTTTATCCTCTTCCATTATATTTTTCATTATCCATCATTTTTTAGAATATTTGAACAATCCTAGAAGATAACTTTGGTAGGCATATCAAAATTTGTGTGTCTTTTTTGATATACGAGAGAAATTTGGAGATATTTACAATTCCTTGATTATTTAGATGAATGATGTATACAGTAAGTTAGTAACATAAAAAGATTAGATTAGTATGAATATATTTGTTTCAAGTTATGACATATGTTATGGTAAAGCAAATTAGCAGATCACAAAGTAGTTTTATTGGTGATGTTGGCCTAAGATTTTTTGCAGCATTGTTGCGGGCCACAAAAGTATTCTTTTTTTGCAGAAAATTTAGTATTAATAGAAATCTCCTTTGAAGAAAAAATAGAAATCATTTTAAGGGTTTTAAAAGTGTATCAGTTAAACAAAAAAACGGGCATAAAAAACCCAACAATAAATAAAGCCAAAGTTTGTATCTCTTTCAATGCCTCTGCAACTTTACATATTTCATGATTTTTAAATAAATCAATAATTGTTTATCTTTACAATTTGTGTATGAAGAAACATTATGACTTGCAGCCGATCAGGTTTCGGTTCAAAAGGATGAAAAATAAAATGAAAAATGTAGAAAAACGCTATTTCCTCGAAATAGATACCGATATTTATATAATTCTTTTATATCTAAATTTCAACAAACTTTACTATCATGTGTGTTATAATGTAAAAATCTTCTTTATTATACACTGATAAAAAATAAAGGATATAAAAAAATATTCCATAATCTTAATGTGCACCTACAGACAAATAAAAATGTAAAATCCACTTATATTTTATATATTTGATATAAAAACACTCTTTATATATGTTGTAATAGCAACAAAAAGATTTAGGTTTTTTTTGCTCATTAACCTTTTTATGTTATCAATAGATAAGAGTTAATATGATTTTTACATTTTTAGAGATGCTTAATTAACTGGTTCTCTGAAGTCTAGATAACTAAATAATAAAGAAAATATATACAATTAGTTATGATATATCTATAAAGGCACTATTGAGAAAATAAAAAACCAAAAAAGAATAATAACAGATTTAATTTACATCTTAATAATAACTTTCTTAAGAACAAAAGTAAATATGTATACAGCCAAAACACTTGTTGATCTCTTATTGAGAGTTACTTAAGTCACAAAAGTATTTTATATGCTTCCTGTAATATATTCTGCTTAAATTGCTTTTAGAGTCCACCTGCCAAGTATATAAAAAATTCGTTCTAAAATTGCAAAATCGTTAATGTTATTGATAATTATACTCTATTAACTATAATGTTGGAAGAGGAATTAAGTTTTCATTATATGAAACGATCAAATCTAGATAACATTCCAAAAAAATTTATATATATGTACAAGCGCAAGATTATTGTTGATAACATATCACTAAATACTTAAAAAATTTAATCATCATATCAATATAAACACAAAAAAAATTCATAAAGTGTAATTTACATACACACACATACATATATATATATAATAGTATTTTGAGAGTATTTTATTTGTTACTTTCACATTCGATAGTATTAGATGATTAAAAAAAATTCACTTATAAAATTCTATTATTCAAAATGTTGCTCAATTTCAATATTTTAGAATCGTCAGTTATAAATGCACCACAATTGAGTGGTTGGTTACAACTTTAATAATATTTATATAAAAAACAAATTAAAAAGTAATTAGTGTTATTTGCTTCTAAATTTCGCAAACTACGATATAGATTCTATTGATAGGAGATATAAAGAGCTGTGAAATGCAAAGAGTTTTTATATTATAATTCATCTTCCAGGAAAATACTCTCCTTAAATATTTTCCTTTTATTTTAACCCAAGGAATAAAAGAAGATAATAGCCGGATAGTGCAACAGCCACAAGTTTACTTATAATCAAACAAACAAAAATTCTCAAGTTAAGTCTTTCACTCATTCTACTTCAAAGTATCTAACTTATTTTCAGTCTGGTGGTTGAATTCACCAGACTTACATATAAATTTTACCGGTATAAACCAAAGTTTCATCTTGCATTATTAAATATGCAAAACCAAGTGATTAAATATATATTGTTACATGAAAAGAATTAGAAATTTTTTATATTTATATCTTAATTATTCATAATTCTTAATGTTTAGATATTAATAAAAATTTTCAAAGTTTTAAAAATATACAATTTTAAGTATATGTTTTTTCTTAAAAAACTAATACACATAAGTACGAAAAATCGTGAAGACCACAACTTTGACCCATATCTTTCACCTCTTTATAAAAATTTTTTATTTAATTATAGTTTATGTTTTATAGTTTGCTAGTTTAAAATTTTAATGGAATTTTTAAAATAAAATTTAATTTCAAGAATTGAACATAAAAAATTTAATAACTAATTATCATTAATATAAAATATATTTTTGAGATAAAATATGAAATTTAAAATTTTAATTGGTAAATTTTACTTATATGAAATATTATATTAAAAATTAAATATGAATGAAATTAGATAATTTCAGTATAGTATCAATTTAAAACAAAAATGAATTTTAATGAGCATAGGAATATGTACAAAACCAAGAGTGATCCAAAAAAGACTGTTTCGAAGGCTTTTGGATATAATATCACTCTTGCAGTGGATTGCCACAATATTACAAAACGAAATATATACAGTTGCTTTCGCCGTATTTTTCTTTTAGTCTATTCTCGTGAGTTTGTTGTTTTGTTAAGTTAAATATATTAAGCTTTTTTCTTTTATAATATAAAATTACAAATTTAATGATATATATTATTCGATAGAGATGAAAAGCAAGTTATTTAAATAGTAATCTTAATTTCCATGTTACATTTACTTTCTTTTTTGTGTTTATTACAAAGCCAACCTTTAAGAAAGTTTATATAAAAAAATAATTACAAAATTAATTATTATAAAGTTTGTATGACAATGTAAAAGTAAATACTTTAGTGTCTCTATTCATACTTTTTTTGAAAACGCTTCGAGGTTAAACATTGTAAGAATTGCTCACCTTTGTTCTTCAATTAAAACAATCATAATTATCATGTTTTTATTGAAATCAAATGAAAACCGCTAAAAACATAATGATATATATTTACTAACACAATAAAGTATAAACAATATATATATATATATTTAACAAAATAGCTTACAATTTTGTTATGATTATTCAAAATCGAAAATCTCTATCTTAACATTACCTTAAAAATTTCGTAACCCTGAAATAAAAATCAACATATTAAAAACACATATATTTTTTATTTTTTTATTAAAGAGTAAAATACAGCAAAAATCGACAATATGCATGATCCATAGATTAAAAACAAAATTTTCACCATCAAGAACTGAGAAAATTGTATAGGTATTGGCAATCTCTATAACATGTTAAATTCAAATTTATGATATAAAGCATAAAAATTTAATCTTTATATACTAACAAAACAATAATATAATTATATAGATATACATACGTTCTTTAATATATTTTAAATATTTTCAATACTTTGAAATACCTTTAATTAAACAAAATATAACAATTTTTTGAATAATTATAAAACAAATAAGTTTAAAACAATTCATTGTTGAAAGTTATTGTAAATTTAAATTTTAATGTAAGAAAAGTAGCAAAACCAAATTACACTATTTGAATGAAAAAAATTGATTTTTTTGTGTATGGGCATACAAAATTGTCAGTGAAAATATCGAAATTTCATAAAACATATATTTCTATATATACCTCATTCCTATACAGGACTGCTGATAATTTCACTTCGCGAGAATTCAATTATTTTTTATCGCAGATATAGAAAAAATATATACTTTTATACTTGCATTTTAAATATTTTTCTTCTATTTTTAAAACTTATATTAAAAAACAAAAAGAACAAAAAAGGCTGAAAAATCACGAAGATTGTTGGTTTTAGTACATTTGGAATGTTTTATTTAAATTTACTCTCAAAGTTCTAAAAAAGTCAATACAAAAAATATTGTTAAGAATTGAGGCAGCAATACATATTTTAATATTGAACAGAGGAACTATATAATATTTGGAATTTATTTTTTAGCAATTTTTTTGATTAATTAATTGTTGGCAGTTAATTTAGTTAATAAATTAATGAAATTTTTTAATGGTTTCTAAATATTTTATATTTTTTTAAGTAATTTTTTTTCATTGAATTAAAACAAAAAAAGTCTTTATAGTGCTTGATTTTTGAATTGGTGGATATAATTCAATTGAAAGGTTAACTTACAATTCTTAACATCCAACAAATATAATTTATCTTTTTTTTGTTGAAACTCTAAAAATTTGTTTTTTTATGCGTTTAAAGATATTTTAACTTCTTTTGTTACTAAAGTAGTTGCTCCAAGATTCGCTCAGCAAGGTTAAAATGTACCATTTTTAAATAATAAAAACTAATTAATTGAGAATGTATGTCTTTTTCTTTCGTATAAAACTTCTAATGTATTGAGTTACTTAATACTTTTTATAAAATCATTATAATATATAAGATTTGTTTCTTTCATATTTTAATTTTTTGTTTTTTTTAAGACTTCATAGAAAAAAGTACGTTTTTTATTTTATCTGACATGTTTTTTTTACAAATTTTACCATTACTTTAATTTAAAAAATTTTTTGAAATTTTAATACCTAAAAACAATAATCAATTAACTTATTTAGATCTTGTTCAAAAAAAATCATATTTTATAGTAGCTAGCGAATATTCATTTTAAAAAAGACAGCTCAACAAATTGTTTGTTTTAAAAGTATAGAAATTAATTTCTGCTATTGCTGATATTTTTTGGTTTTTATTTATGAGTTGATATAATATTTAATATTCTATCCATAATAAAATAAATTAAAGATAAAAATATTTCGTATTAATTTAATTTGTCAAATATGTTATGCGAAAATTAAAAAAATTTTTTATTGGTCATTTTTATCAATGACCAAATGATAATATTTGTATAAAAAATTTGAAACGACTTCATATAGTAATAATAAGGATATAAGTATGTTGCTAGTCGATTTTAGTTAAAAAATATCATACATGAACTATAAAATTTTACCAGAGGTTTTATGATTGGTGTAAAATATTGTGCCAAAAATTTGAAAAAATTGCTACATAAAAAAGTTTATATAATAAAAAATTACAAATTTTATTATTTAGTGCTTCTAAACACACTTTATCCAACAAAAATACACTATAAAGAACATTGATCTAAATCAATACAACAAAATATATAAAAAAAATACAAAAAAAATTAATAACAGATTTAGAATCTTTTTTTTGTTGTTTTTAAACGACAGTTGGCACAAAAATAATAAAAATCTGGAAAATTAAATATTTTCAAGAGCACACATTGTCAAGAAAAAGTTTTTTCACAAAATTAGCTATACTTCATTAAACGAAAAAATAGATAAAACCAGAAAAATTTTAATTGTATCTAGGATTATCTCTAGAAAACTGTTAAAGTAACAGTATTTTAGTTATCTTCATGTTAAATACATATATATGATATAATAATTTAAAATGATTTTTTAGCTATGAATTTATGAAAACCACCAGAGTAATAACACTATAAATTCGATGATTAATAGTTTCAAAAAAATGTGATAGGGGTACAAATTTTTTCATAAAAAGCTTTATATATTCTACTAAAGTCTTTTAAGTATATTTTTTATAAATCGAAACAATGTTCTATTTCGAAAAAAAGTATTTTAATAAAATATAATGTAAATTTTAAATACCTAAAAATATTTTTCTTAAATTTTGAAAATTTAATTGATGCAAAATATATACAAAATTGTAATCTTTCTACCCATTTGGTTGGAAGTAAAAGTGAAATGCATTAGGTAGGTAAATATAGTTACAAATGTTATGGAATTAAAAAACCTATATTTTTAGGATGCATATAAATTCGATCTTTAAAAAATCAAAATTCAAATATGATTTTTTTCTTGCAATTTTATTAATAGATATATTTTAAAAGAAAAAAATATTTTACACCGAAAAAAGTGTTTATGAAGCTTAGTTATACATTTTCTTATTTTATTATGAACAGATCAATATCCTATTTTTTTAATCAATATGAATTTGTCCATAGAATATATTTTTTTTAAAAAAATTTAAATCTCTTTACAACCAACTAAATGAAATATTTGAATTGTATAATAGTAAATTACAAATTCATATATAATTTTTTGCTTTGTCATAAAGCCGATATGTAAATTTTGAATCTATTAAACAATATTTAATCTTAAAATAAAACAGAATGCGAAAAATATATTGTAAACTTAATAAAATATTGAGGTTTTATGTTATAAAATATCATAAAAATTTTATGCATTTTTAATCATATATTTGCTTTGGTTTAGTAGTAAATGGGTGATTTAGCTTATAAAAAACACAGCCACACAATAAAAATTGCATAAATATAGCATTTTTCTTGTTTCCTTACCATAAATGATTTTTTATAAATTAAACTGTTATTTTAAGAAATAAAAATGATTTAAATATGTTTTTGTATTTTTTATAAAGAAAAAAATATTCTATAATATGTGTTCTATTAGATTTAATTCGAAGCAATTTCACTTTGAAGTATGCAGTAAAAAATAAATTTTTAGGCGCATTAAAGAATAATTATTAATATTGTCAGTAGATTTATATATAGTAATGTTGGTTGGTACACTTATGGTATTATTTACAAATATTTTGTATATAATCGTTTTTTTGGGATTATCTAACAGGCAATATATTTTTAATTTTAAATTTCTTACAGAATAGAAATATTGTATTAATGTATAGAATTACAATGTATTTTTATATATAATCAAACTTGATATCTTTTTTCATAAAAAATATGATATTATTTAATAGTGTTTAATTTATCTATTAATATGAATATTTAATTTAAATAAACTGAAAAGGTGAGATATTTTAATATAAGTAAAAAAATTATAGAGAAAGAAAGAGTGTATATAAACAATAATAGAGAAAATTTTTTTTTAAAAATCTTAATTTCGATCTGTGTATATTATCAGAACACAAACATGTATTTTATAGAAATCAGTTGCTTTCAGTGTTTTTAGAATTAAAAACACTGAGCTCTTATTAAAGTTTTTTTCTATTTAGAATGTATATTTGTGCTGATGAAAACAAATACTTGGGGTTTAAAAGTGAATCAAAATATTTCTTTTGATATCACATATTTATTTGAAAACAGTATTTATAGTATATTTCATCAAAAAAGCAACCGCCACATCTACAAAATTGACTTTCTAAACAAAAAAAACACTATTCACTGTCTAAATGAAAAATAAATTTAAGCGTCCATGTTTATCCGATTTAGATATATATTTCATAAAAAAATTACCTTTAGATTTCTTTTTGATAATATTGAGTTATACTTTTTATCTTTAGAATCTTACAAATGAAATAGTTATAAAATCTTTTGATTATGTATTTTACTTGATAAAAAAATATTGATACACTTACCAGTGTTGAAAAACTTAAATATTTGAAAAATTGCAATCTCAATATACAATTTTTCATTATTGTGTAAAAAACGATAGCAAATTCGCAGATATTGAGAAAAAATCACAAAAAATTTTAAGTCTATATGACAAAAACCCCCTTTTTTTTAAGATATTGATAAACCTTTTTATGTGATTCTTTTTAAACACAATGAAATTTACTAGATTACTTTCAAGATAAATGCATATTATAACACGAGCCTTTTTTATGGCAGAATTCTTGTGAATTTGTCTGCTTTTCGATTATAATCTCTTTTACCATTGAGATTTGTTGATTGTTAAAATTTGAGCAAAAACATATAAAATATCACAATCTTCTAAAACAATAATTCCCGCTTCTATATTTTAAAATATAATTAGCTAGAATTTTTGAATATATGATTATACTTTGAATGTTATATTATATTTTGTCATAACGACTTTTTTCTCTTATATTTGGGTCAAAAAATATTTTTTCGGCATTCTTAAAACATAAATTACATAAGTATATTGCATATGTTAAATTCAAAAGACTACACAACACAAAATGTAAAGTATAGTAATCTATCAGCATTTAGGCAAATAAAGCAAAAAAAAAGAAACACAAAAACTAAATAATTTATCCATTAATTAAAATTTTAATATCTCAATGTTTATTAAAATACAATCGCTAGATTCAAAAAATAAGTGCAATTGTTTTTATATTTCTTTCTTTACATAATTTAACCAAAAAATATAAAATTCTATTCAAACAAACAATTTTAGCAGTAAACGAAGAAATGTGTCTTATTTCATAAATTTTTTCTTAGTATTAACTGAAACCCATTTCAACTTTAACATGAAAACATCATTTTGAAAGGAACTATAATGTAGTTTTTATCACTTATTTTTTCGAGAGATACAAATATATTAAAAGTTCAAAAAAACATAGCATGTCAAATAAAATTCTTAAAAAAAACAAAAAAGAAAAAAAAGCTTCCATTTATGTTGCAATAGATAATTTAATACTTTAAGAAAATAGTCTTTGTGGTAATTTAACCATTACCTCATGTTTTTTTCCCCAAAAAAAAACTATAAATTCTAAATAAAAAAACCTCATCTACATAATTTCTTTGTTTCATATATATAATACTTCTAAGAAAACCTAATTACCAGCCTGTCTCCAACAAAGATAGCCACTAATACCTCAAGAACCAAAAAAGTGGCAAGTCATCGAGGTCTCTCTTTCAAATAACCATTTGACAGGTAATATAAATGTAAACCATGCAGTCTTCTTAAGTATATTTTTTTGAGAAGATAACTTTAAAAACCAAAAAAAAGAGCTTTGCACAAATACACAGGATCATTGCTAAACAATAAAAAATATACGTAAAAAACAACAAAAAACTGGTTATAATTCCATAAAAAAGATAACAGGTAAATATTGACATGTTTAAAAATTATTCATTTGAAATGCATCTTAAACCTGAAAAAAATGAAAAAAATGTAATAAAATGCATTTTATTAGTTTTATAAAAAATTATGAAATTTTAAATGTTCAAAAAAAACATCATTTTAATTTTAATAATATTGACTTTTTGTTAAAATCAAATAATATATTGACAACTGCATTTAAAAAATCATTTTTTGTAATCTTTTATATCATATCGATTGCCTTTCACATTAAACTAAATACAGAAAATTTTATATGTAGACAAAAACCTTGAAGATTTACATTTTGTCCTATTTTATATAATATTTATTAAACGGTTGCAATCAAAAAATTTTATATTATGTATGATTTAGTTTACTCGAATTTAAATTATGAGTTTAAATTAACACTTTATTTACAAATACATGCATCATTTTGAAATTTTCTGAAAAAAACAAAGCAACATGATTTGTGATGCTAATTTAGACACTTAGGAAAATATTAATAATATAAAAATCGTTATAATATGTAATTAACAAAATAAATCTATCAATCCAGAGCATTTCAATTTTTATAAATTTTTTATTTAAAAATTAACCTTTAAATTAAATTTTTATTGCAAGATCCATCTTTTTGGTGTATCTGAGCTAATTTATATTTTCTCTTGGTTATAGATTAAATTAATAACTAGGTCAACAATTTGACTGAATAAAGATCACAAAAGTTGTGAAAAATAGAATACCAAGAACTTTTTCAACAAAAAACAAATCAATATCTCATTAAGTTCTAATTTCGAACTATTCTTTTCTATATTAAAAATTTATGAAAAGTAACATTTTAAATGATCAAAGTGTGAACAAATATTTTTTAACGATGATGATCTGTTGGTATTTTACATTTTTATATTAGAATACCCATTTAAAACCTTTTTTTTAAATAATAAACTTTTTAAAAACTTTTCATTTTTGCGTTTCCGTCCATCTATTGACACTAAAAATACAATAAAAATTATAATTTTATTAAAAAAATTGACACAGCACAAAATAACAGATTTTATAACAAATTTTTATAACAATACTACTTTTTATATTGAGTTAATCAAGAGCAGGATGCAAACCAAATGAGTTTTAAATTTTTTTTTAAAAGATACAACTAAAAACAAAAAAGACAAGTAATATATTGTTCAATTTGCATAAATTTTTATACTTCTTTTAATCTTGTTTTTTATATACTAATACGATATATGTTTGCATAAATTTTCATAAAATTAAGATTCCGAAAACCATAAATTCAATAAAGTAGCAATTAAAGGTTTAAAATTGATTGATATATAGTATTCAATTTGAGTAACAAAAAAACATTTCAAAAATTGAAATACGTTGTATTTAACTATCAGTTAATTTTTTTTTCTAATGAATATAGAATCATACTGCAAATATTTCGTTATATAATTTGAACGTCAATTGTAAGACAGTTCATGTATCCAAAACTCTTCTTTTTAGACACCTTTTGGTTATCTGTTGCTTCTATACTTTTATGTTTTTTTAATAGAAACATATGTATAATAATAAAATAAATGAAATGAAATTATCTACATTCAATTATTATTTTTTAAATTTTTTATTATATATATCAATCTAAAGATCGTCAAACTTTAATTTTTCGTCTTAAAATATTATTTATTAAAATGTTTAATTGTGATTCAAATTATTGATGTATATAATATAAATCTAATTATTGTAAAGCGACATCTATGAAGCTCACGCTTACCATGACAAATTAATATTTAATAGAAAGAAATTTTAAAAAAATTAATAAAAAAGGTTTTTCCGATAAATTAAAAATATAAATAAAAGAATAAAATCATTTTAAAAAATTGTATTATATATTATTTTGCAGTCTACCAAAATATCTTTAGAATTGAAAGTGTACTAAAAAAGATCAGCAACAGACCAATCGTATCGTTGAATACAAAACCATCATCCATAAAATGTAATTACTTAACTCGATAAGTATCTGTTGACGCCGAGCGTCCAAAACGTCCAAAACTTATGCTAATAAAAAGGGAAAATACGTTAAAAATGTAATTAATCAACAGTATGATAAATTTGTTTATATTTGTACTTTATTGACATTATAATATTATTATTAACGCAAAAACAATTATTTCATGATTTTTTTGTTTTGTGAAATAGCGAAATGCGTTGAATTCTTTTCTATGAAAAAAAATAGTATAAATGTATTTAAATAAATATTTACCCTTCAAAAAAAATGTTTTTATTTCTTCATAATGTCTTCGAATAACAACAGTATTCATTAAAAATGTACACATAGACAGGTGAACAGAAAAGAAATTACATTATATTCTTTGCAGGAAATGCACAAGAAATTGTGTAGAAAAATCAAGTTTAGTATTTTATAAACTGTTTTCTTTTATTTCTTTAATATAAAAGTTTGTGTTTTCATTAAATTGCACAACCTCACATTATTGTCGTAAAATACTGTTGAATTCGCCAAAAACCTTATTTCTATAAAAATACGTGTGTTTTATATTATAGAACAAAGAAGTAAAAAGCATTTGAGATAAAAAAGAACGAAAATATAAGAAAGAGTCCAAAAAAATTGTAACTATGTAGATCGAGATATAAGAAAAAATTACAAACCAAGAGATATTATGCGAGACTAGCGTAGCCACTTTAGGAAACTGAAATATCCAGGAATAATTTTATAATTAAAAAAAACTTTAATTATAAGACAGAATATATATACTTTGAAAAGATAATCATAAATTTGTCAAAACTTGTTTATTTTACATTTTTTTCCATGATAATTAATTTTATATTTAATTGTAATCTAACTTTTTTCTGTTTAGTAAAGGGTTATCTTTTAAGTATCTATTTTAATATAAAAACAAAACAATTTTAATGCTCTTTTTATATTATGTTATCATATATTGGCAATTGTTGTAATTTTAGTCACATGAAAAATACTTAGAAAAAAAATAGAATCAATGATTTATTTAAATAATAAACATCCGAGAATTTTACATTTTCACACACACACATAATATAAATAAAATGGGTTTTTTTTCTATTAACATGAAATAACCAAAAAAAGCCACCATAAATACACAAATTAAAGTAATTTTTTTTAATATTGTAAAAATATGTTTAAAAATTCTATTTTTTACTAAAAGTTTTATTATATTTACCTATTCTAAAGGAATAGGAAAATTGCTTAAATTTCAATTAAAAGGATTACTTCAATTTGTGCAAAGAACGTTATAAGAAATTGATGAAAATTTTTTAATTTAAGTGATTTTCCAGACCTTTGGTCTGTTTTCTTATTTAGAATCTAACCTAATTCTATATTGAGAAAATAATTTTATGATTTAATATAGATATTCTGAAAACAAATATAAGTAATTATGTAAATTCGCAAGTCATCATTTAATAGACTTTAAATTTTTTGTTATTTAAAATAAAAATAAGAATGAAGCAAGAACTTCTATTTACTTAAAAAAACATTAAAAATAACTTAATGTAGTGAATAAAGTTATTGAATTATATAAAGCAACATTTTTAGGAATATTTACGCATATTTAATAACAAGAGCATCAAATTAATTACCTTGTGTGATAACTTAGTGTTTGCTTTGAGAATCTCAAGCATCAAATGGTCCAAGATAAGCATAATAAAATTCAAAAATAATATATCAAGTTTTATTTTTCTAGTGCAAATTTCTTAGCTGTCGCTTAGTTATGTAGCTTTTTTTCTTACTTATATTGGCCAAAATTGTTATTTTTGACATTTATAAATCTATAATCGTTTCAAAAAACCTTTATTGGTTTTATATGTAAAACTAAGAATTAAAAAAAATTATTTTAGTATATTTCATAATAATTTTATTCTCTTGTTTCCGCTTAAAAATAAAACTGTAAACTTGAAGTATATTTAAACGCTGATTGGAATAACCAATTAATAAAAATACTCAATATATATGAAACTAAAAACACAGCAAAAATCAAGAACGCTTACATTAATGAATATTGCACAAGAATATAATTAAAAAAACATTGGATGAAATTATAATACCATTTAAAAATGAATAATTTGTTTTGTTGGTTATAATCTCATAATAAATACTTTTTATTGTGTTTAATATTTTATATACAAATTTGAATTTTTATTTAAAAATTTTTGATTGTTTTCAAAAGTAAAAATAAAAAGAAAAATATATTGAAAATGATTATATTAGCATTTTTTTTATCTGAATTAAATATAAAATTTTTTTAAATGATTTTTTTATATTTGAACATACAATATTATTTTTATAACAAAAATCGAAAAAATTGAAATTGTATGATTTTGAGGCTTTTGTTTGTTCACTTTTTATGTGCATATATTTTTGATATTATAAGCTTTTTAAAGGTATAACAGAATGGTGCAGCTTATCATAAAATAAACTTACAAAAATTTTATAATTATCTTTAATTTATATAAACGATTCATATTTAATTTTAAAATTTTACTAATCGCGTTTCATCCAACACATTTGTAAAAGAATACAGGATGACATCATTATTTTGCAAATTTATTTTTAATTTTACAAATGTCATATGATTTGCGCAGTATTTTGAAAACTAATATAATAAATACAAGCGGTCTTTACATTTGAATTATAAAATGATTGATTTTTTTTTAAAAAAAAAGAGAGTATATATATGAAATATAACAATTTATAATTTGTTTTTGATGAGATCAGAAGAAGCAATAAAAAAACATTTTACATTAAATCAAAATTAATTAATCAAAACAAAGATCAAAGAATATAACAATAAAATTATCCATGTCTGTAGCTAGATTGGATCTTAATATTCAAATAATATGTTTTACCAATTACTTTTGCAAAATGATAAGGTTTTGAAAAGGTGCTTCTTTGACATTTGATTGACTATAAAAGTACCTCTATTATGGAACATGATCAATAGGCATCTTAATCTAATTTATCAACTGAATGTGCATATAGATTTATTTAATGCTTTGTTGCATAAATAAATAATTAAGTAAGTCTGATTAATCAATATTAATTGATTAAGAATGTGTAATAAATTTTAGTTAGAAAATTTAACTTCATAAAGTAGTCTTGTGAGTATCACTGCTTAGAATCAATTCACGGTTACTATTAAAAATATAAATTCGTTGAAAATTACAAAATTTACTCAAATTATTGGAGACAGTGCTCTTAATATTTGAACTTTACAATATTGTGGTCATTAAATAACTAAAAACATGGAAAAGCTTCACAAATTACCATTTAGGATGTATACACATTAATTTTTTTTATAAACCATTAAGATATTCTGTTAATTTTATATTTCAATTCAAACTGATTGCCGAACATTTGTATGGTTCATTCAAAATGAAATTATGTAATTGTTTCAAGGCGAAGAAAAAATCAATTTATTTAATTCCAGTTTCCACCATAATACATAATCTATATGAATTCATATATCTTAAGTTGGTGATTGTCAATCAAATTAATGTACAACAAAAAATATATATAAAAAGTTAAACAATAAAGATGAATAATAAATTTCTTATACTTTAAAATCAATCGATATAAACGGCACGAAATATGAAATGTAAATTTATATCTTTTTTTACAAAATTTACTTTGTTGTGTCCAAAATATTTGATTTTCAAAAGTCAAAACAAGATTATTCCTTTGATGTTCAATAGCACTGCAAAATATATTAATGTATAAACATTTTCCTGCACCCATAATTTTTACCAGATGTGTGGTAGTTGTGAAAAAGAAATTTTGTAGAGAGATCAGACCTTTGGGTTCTTGCATTGGTTCTTTATTCTTGAGTTGACTTTGGATTAGTATTGTATTATAATAGAGGCATTTAATTAGCTGTAAAAGAAAAATAAAGGGTCGAATTAAATTAAATAAAGAATTTTATGCTTAATTTATATAATGGGATGTTTGAGTTGGCCATTAGATCATCACAGCCATAAAAATTTGATTGTATTCAAACATAGTTCTATTTATTATAACGTCAAATTCAGAATAATTTTAGATATAATACATTAGAATAAGATATTCTTCAAAAATTAAAAAACAAATATCAATCAGAAAGCTTTGAACCAAAAGATCGGAAAATTATTTATGGTTTAATGAGAAAAATTATTTTTCTTGAAACTGCAAGAATATAGCAAGGAAATCAAATCATATAAGGAACAAAAATTTGTATCTATCACAATTTTTGTTAAATTTTCTATAAAAAAAGTAAATCAAACAAGAAATTTTAAATTAAGAATTATAATCTAAACAAATACCCTTATTTATATAATTTAACAGTTGCATATATTTTAATACTTTTTCTGTATAAAAATAAACCAAAATTTTCATTTTTACCGAAAACATTTACCCTTTCATTGCGTGACAATCTCATGTTTTATGAATTCCAAAAAAAAAGTGGTTTGATTATACAATCGATTTAATGTAGATTCGTCTAGGAAATTGATAGTTGATATTTTATAACTATATTTTCTTTTGAAAATTTCTGGTAAGGCTTCATAGTATTCATTTTTATCATGCAATATTCTAAAATATTTTGTGATCTTGCCAACGTTTGCAACTAAAAATTGGCTACATATATCAACTTCATTTCCAAAATGGTTAGAACTATCTATAAGAGACCATGGTCCTACATAACATCCACTGCCAAATTTATTTTTTTTCAATATTACTACCATTGGACTTATAGTACACATTGAACTAAAAAAATTTTGATTTTGTATAAAAGTAAAAAATACATTGTTTTTAATTAAGAAATCGCATTGGTTTATGACAAATTTTGTTTTAGGTTCATTTCTTTCTGATTTTATATTGAAATAATTGTTTATACCAATTTTAACGCGACTTATAAGTATATTATAATCGTCAATATATGTATTGCAACCGATAATGCAATTTTGTCCGATATAAGAACCTTCACCTATATAGCAATTCGAGTAAACAATTGAGCCGTCCAAAATTGTTGTATTTTTTGATAAGTAAACATTTTGATGAATTTCGCATTTTTCACCAATGATAACACCATGTTTCCAATATAAATCACAAGACAATATTCTGGCTGATCTATGTATAGCTATAATACAATTAGGATTATCACTTCTTGAATAAAAGATAAAGTTTTTATTTTCATCCGAAATATGATACAAAAAATCGGTACTAGTTTTAAATTTTTCATGTACGAAATCGAATGATCGGGAGTAAGCTGTACTATGCCAAAATTCCGACTTTTTAATCATATATTCAGAAACAGATTGGTATGCCTCAGGTAATAAAAGAAACTTAGCATCTAACATTATCAATCTGTGCCGTAAAAGCATATGGAAACATGATTTATTCCGAATATGGTTTGTATTACATTTAATATCTATATCCGATTTTATAAATTCGGTCTCCAAATACCAATTGATAAAGTCAAGCATTAACTTTTCCTGCATATAGTTTGCAAATTTTACTTTCTTCTCATTATAGTATATAAAGTTATTGTACCAGCGCTTATTGAATTCATAAGGTTTATCAAATTTCATTTTTAAAAAATCAATATTATTTGGTGCTAAATCACATTTTTTGTCCCTGAGTTTTTTGTAATAAAACTGTTTAAAATCAATATTTATACTGAAAGTGTTTTGCTTACCTTGTACGTTGAAGAGTTTATGATGTTTAACACTTTTGCAAATATTTATGTCGCTAGGTTTTCGAAAAATTTCAGATCGAAAACTTATTTCATTATGAGTTTGAAATGAAGGAATGCCTAATTTGCCCACTGTATGAATTAAATTTTCTTTTTCAATGACACTGTGCGATAAAAACTTATTTTCTTGTCTTACATTTGATTCTTCTTCTTTTATATTTTTCCGAATTTGTTCTTGAATTTGCGGAAAATTTTTATCAAAATTTGTTTTTATGTCATGATCAGATATTTTTTTTACTTTATCTATAGATTTTGACGAATCGATTTGAGACGAGCCCAAATTATTAGTATTAACTGGTTGAGTATAAAACAATTCTTCTGATTTTGTTAATTTCTGATCGTTGATTATGTCTGATTCTTCAAATAGTGAGAATCTATTAGTTTTTAGCGGTCTTAACAGAAACCTTGAGTCAAAAAAATTTTTCATATTTGTAATATTTTTATGGTTCAAAACTTGCTGGTTTTGATGAAACAGAAAATGCTGTTGATTACTCTCTAAATTTGGTGGATTATTATGACAGATTGTTGAATTTATAGAAAATTTTGGATGCGATGAAATATTTTTATCATATTTTGATGTTGGTTTATCAAATAATTCTAGATTTGTATCTGGATAAATATTTTTTGCTGAAAATTGATTCGTTTCTGGTTGATTGATATGATTTAATGTCGTAAATTCCAATTTTCGTGTGTTTGTTGGCACTGTTTGGTTGTATGTTGCATGTTCATTTCTCTTTAATGGCACATTTTGGAAATTTCGCTGTTTAAAATCGTTATTTTTACTGTGAAAAAATTCATTAATTTGATTTTGAGAACCATTTATAGTATTTTGAATATTTTGTATTTCAAATGAATTGAATGTTAGATTGCTATTTTGATAGAATGGTTTGTTATTGGATTTTTCTGAGCTTGAAGTTAAGATTGTATTTGTGCTATAAGAATCGGTCGGAGATATTGATGGTAATTCAGCTTGCTGATAACTTAAAGAATTTATGTGGCAGCTATCTAACTGTATGCTTTGATTTAATGAAATATCTTTTGCTATATCACAATTTTCAGGCGTAAAAATTTTATTACATTCTAATGTATCAAGCTTCATTAAACATTCGTTGGTTTCTTTGATTTGTTGGTTAGTATTCCGACAACATTCGAGTTCTATATACTTATTTTCAAAATTTATTTCTATTTTTTGACTTTTTACTTGCTCAAATTGTTTATCTTGCTGTATTTTAGCAACCGTAGAGTTATCTGGTGGATTCTTTAATTGATAATTTAATATATCACTAGTTTTAAAGACAAAAATATAAAAAAATATCATATACTTATTTCGAATATACAATATTATATATTTTAAGGAAAGAGTTTAGAGAATTCTCTTAAATGGGCATTTAAAAATACTTAAAATTCAATTTTATATTTTACAATAATAAAAATAGCCGTTAATAGAATATGACAAATTAATTTTTTGTAAGCGATGATAAATCACTAAAAAAGTTGTAACAATTTATGATTTAATTTAAATATATTAATACACAAAAAAATTGATAAAAAAAGTAAATTGAATTTGGATTTGATTTGTCTTGCATAGTCATTCATTAATATTTGACATTTTAATTAAAGTATAATCACGTTATTTACCAAATAAGAAATACTTTTTATTAATCTATTTCACTTATATTTTACTTGTATAAATCAAATTTTATTATTTTATTACGCAAATAAAAATAGTTTAAAAAATATATATTTATTATGCGTTTTTCTAGAAAATACGTTGAATATGCTTGATTTTTGATCATAAACCTGTGATTTTGGTTTCCTTTATTTCTGTCAAAAAAATCAATTATTAATTTATTATATTGAAAAAATATTTCGAATATGAAGGTACAAATATAGATTAGTACATAAGATTTACTGCTTTGTAAAAATATTAGTAGTATATAAGATGAAAATTTAAATTGAAAATTAAAACAACCACTGATATATATATTTGAAAAATAAATTTTATTAGAATAGAAAAAAAACATCAATACAAAAAATGAAAATAAGCAATTATAATAATGAAATTATAATACATAAAGATTGTTGTATTTTAATAAAAAAATAATTTCCTTTATGATAATCATTAGTGCCATAGTATTTTATATTTATTTATTTATTTCAATATAACATTTCTTTGATTTTTTTTATTAATTAAGAATTTGCTTATCAATATCGGCTTCATTATTCTCTAAATCAATAAATATTTATTATTCGGAATCTAAAAAACACATTATATTTTTTATTTCTCCCTAAATTAACAATAATTGCATAAAAACATTCATTCCAATATTTTTTACGTTTATAAATTATTTTTTGTGCGAAATATTATTGATTGCTAGTTTTAGATCGCTTTCAATATTTTTCCTACTTCTTGTCTTCAGAAGATTGGAGTATAATACATATGTGATTTTTCTCCATTGAATCAGTAAAATAATTTGTTCAAAAGTGATAGATACTGAATATTTGGATTGGGTTGTATTTTTATTATGTTGATCAAATTTTTTACAATTTGAAAATTTTTTTATTGATAATTACCTTGTTAAATAATCAAGATAAGATCATGATGTGCATATATAAATAAAAAATTATTTGTCAGTGGTACAAAAAAGTTGAGTAGCTTCAGTAATTAAAGCACAACAATTGTAAAGTCTCCTTTAAATTTCTTGTTTCTAAATGCAAAAAGAACTGGGAAGTAATTTGGTCGGCTCGATCATTTACCCGATTCATTTACCATGTAAAATAAAGTTCATATGAGATTAAATAAACTGATTTCATTTTAGAACAAAAATTTCAAATATTACATTAACTCGCATTCATCTGCTGAAAATAGGAAAGAAAGAAATTTTGGCAAAAAGGAGCAGATAATACGATTCTTACAATAGAAAAATACGAGAATAGTGATTCTATAAAACTTAAACCCCAAAACGTATATAAATAGAGCAAATAGCAGAATTCCATAGTCAGAAACAGCATGGCACACGAGATGGTTAAATTAGTTACCAAGGAGAAGAGTATAGTACAAATACAACATAAAATTTTTATTACAATATAAGTTATTATTCGTTTTAGATTCATGAATCACATTCAACAATCTGTTTGAATTGTTCATTCTCCCACGTGATTAAATTTTTGTTGATCTACCTTTCTTGTACCAAAAATCATAATATAAAGGGATTTTTTTTCAATCAATATATCAACTAGTCAGTAAAATTATTAAACAATATTTGAAAGAATAGTAAATTGCCAAAATACATTTTTCTTTATTTATAAATAAATAGTGCACAATAAGCGAAAAAGACAGAAAATATAGAAAAATAGTCTACTCTATCATGTTAACTATTCACAATATTTTTGTTTTAATATAATTTTTGTGATTTATTTTATATACTTCTAAAAGTATTTTGTGACGAAAATATTCTGGGTTGAGGAAAATTTAGATTAAAGATAAAATTATTCAAACACCGTCATTGGCAATGATTTATCAACTCACAAATATTTTTTTGATTTCTAATTTTTAAGGATGATAAAATAAACGCCTTGATAATGGTTGAACTTAAATGCAAAAAAGATACCAATCGTATTAATATGTAACTTTACAATAATATTTAAAAAAAATATTCGATAATGGATAATATATTTTGTTCCTTTAAACACAAGAAACAACTATTTTTAACACATTGAAAGCCAATTTTTTTATGGTCTCATAATATGATCTAAATATTATAAAAGGTATTACCACATAAAAATATTCACAATTTAAAGTTTTCTTGTATAATAGTTAGCAATCAATAATGAATTATATTATAAAAAGTTGTATAATGAAAATTTTACATTACATTTGATTTTTTTCGGATTTCATTAATTTTCAAATTCATTTTATACCAATGAAAACATAGCCCTGGAAACTAAATAATTTAAAACAAATGTTAATAAAAATACAAGTAAAAGATACAAAAATGACGTTAATTGTATGTTATGATTTATATGATTTTAGTTAAGATTTACATAACAAAAAAACAGAAAAAAAACCGAATCTATCAGCAATATCGGTAATTTAGAAAACAACTATATATTAAAATATAGAGATTAATTCTACTAAAAAAAACCTTTAACATAAAACTTAAATGAATATATATTAAATAATTTTCTTTGTATTTGGTTAATAGAAGTTGTTACCAATATCTAAAAATAATTTTTATTTTATTGAAAATTCAGAATTTTTACATTTATAGCATCAAAATTACTATCATTTTTTATTTACAATTTAACTTAAAATGTACAATGTATTATTTTATTCCATATTTAATTTTATGTGCAAAAACATCTACAGCAATTCTTTTTATATATTATTTCTACAAACGTAAAAAAATCTTTTATATATATATATATATATCGTGATTATGCAAGGAAAGATTTCTGTGGTATACTAACAGATAGTGATATGCATATTTTTAGAAAAGTGAATATAAAGAACATTTATAAGATATATTTTGTTGTTATTATACGTGATATAAATACTTAGTAATCGTGTGTAAGCATTATAGATTCGCCACTCTTTCTTCATTGTGCTTCTTTATTATCATGCAATCCTTTTTTGTTAATTTAATGTTTTTACTACAGAATTGGTGAGAAATCGCCTTTATATGAAAAAATAAATTTTTTTTGATATCGGTTTTGATTTAGTTTACTACATTTTTTAATACCTTAATCCTGTATATTCAATTAATATGTTTGCACAAGAAAAGCGAGAAAGTTAAACCGACACAAAAAAAGTTGTTTCGATAATTAACTAATCAGATTTCTAAATATATATGAAAATTTAGATAGAACAAAGTTTTAATAATCGATGGTGAAAAAATATATCAAAAAACAGAGAGAAAAGCAACTAAAATATAAAGTTGAATTGTCGCCGAACGGCTCAGACACAAAAAACAAAAAATATCATCATCATTTTTTTATTAGCAGTAGAAAATGTTTCTGCCGTACTCACTAAGAGACCTATGTGAGTGGCGTAAAAAAATGTATAATGAGAAAGAATATTTGAGTGTTGTTTATTTTTTGTGGAGTTTAATAGGGGTGATTCCAGCGGCTTTCTGTCGTCCTCAATTGTCCACACTACCGATATTTCTTCTCCTGTATTAGCTCTGTGTGTTTCACATTGCACAACTATTTATACTTTTTATTGATCTATGATCACAAGTTAAAATTACATTAAATTGTAATTATTACATTTTTGTTTGTCATAATTCCTTATAAAGCAAAATTACATTATTTAGTTGACATGTAAAAAACACAATAAATATGTATAGATTATTTAATTAAAATGTCACAATTGTGTGTTGTTTATATCAGAATAGCTTAATATTATAATTTAGGCATTTTGAGAGCACAGGGAAAAATAATCATTAAGTGGGTTTTACCACTGTTTCACTGATATCAAGAACAAATAATTCATTTTAGTTTTTATAATATTTAATGCTGAATGAATTACTTTGTCCTTTGCGGTTTATTTTATCATCTATGAAAAAGCCTATTTAGAAGCTGATTATTTAAGTTATCACTTTATAGCGAATAAAAAGGTTTATCGAACTATAGATTAAAATTTTTTTGTGAATTAATTATCGTACATCATAAAAATCTCATAAGTTATGACAAGTTCTAAAATAGGCGATAATTTAATGCTTCATATATGATTTTTTAGTTGTGTTATAATATATTGTAGATATTTTTATATTTGTAAGAAATTATTTTTGTTTTAATAGAAAATTTTAACCATTTTAGAATAAAAATTTATATTGATCTGAATTTTGGTGATTCGATAATTTCTTAAAATTCATAAAAAAAACATTACGCAATACACCATTATATTATTTGCTCTTTTTTGCTTTGAAAAAAATTTCGTGGTCAGAATAACTATATATTAGTAACTTTGTTGACTTCAAGATATATCTTTGTTTATTATTTCAGCTCAAATAGAGTGAAATAATTCGTAGCACATTACTTTTATCTTTGTAGAGAAAAAATATGAAATGTGGGCGATCAATGTCTATATATATGCAAAAAAAATCTAGATTTTTAGAGATAAATTCACAAGTACAAACATTACAAATATACATTGTTTCTTATTTACTATAATCGAAATCATCAATTTAAATGCACTTTGGCTTTTATGTGTTTTTATCTATCCGGTGCTATGTGAACTAAATATATAAATATAAATTATTTCATTTTTTTGTTTTTTTGTGAGTTTTTTTGCAAATGAACATGTTAGTTGTTTTTTTAACATTTATTGTGTTAAAAAAAATTTTGTATGGTTGCAAGATACGAAATTTTTGATCGAAAATGATCATTTAAGATTCTTAAACAATGTAAAGTACAATTATTTTTGATGAAATTTATTACTATCACCAAAGATTTTTTTGGGGTTTTTTACAAATCACAGCCAAAAAATATGTATTTCTAATTAAAAAGAAATAGATTGTTTTTATATAAAGCTAATTTAAAAATTTTTCGACAGAAATATTGTGTTTGCTAAAAATTTCTTTAACGTAAAAACATCACTTTCAATAAAACAAAATCTAGATTATTTTCACGGTTATAATTTTTAAAAATTTGAAATTAAATTGCACTGGGTTTTTCTGGTGACTAATTGGAATTTTTTTTGTTTTTCATTTTATTTCATCCGAATCAGTTATATAAAAATATAACGCTAATATCTCTTTTTGCTATCTTATAATCCGATACAAAACAATATCATTTAAAGCTGTTTTTGACACATCGTTCATGCGATTTTGTGATTTTTAAATTACACAATTTTCAACGAAAATTTTACTACGATTAATAATTAGCTTAGCCTTGTTAAATACAAATAAGTAAAAAGAGTAGAGACACAAATAAAATTCATAAGTACAATTTTGTAATGAAGAACACAATGAAAAAAATGAAAAATTTAAATAAGTATCTATTATATGTTTTTATAAAGACATTGTTCAATCAAATTCTAAAAGATGATTACTAGTTTAATATATTTATAATATTGAATTTATCAAAAACATGATAGAAATATACTGTTTAAGCTATTTAAAAACCCAATTTTATTATAAAAACAATCATTTTTGACTACCTAATTAATCAAAGGTTATTTTAAAAAACTGTGTTTTTTTTGTGTGTGTAATATGTTTATATCGAAAAATAATAAATTAGCAAACAAGTGATTGACTTCAGATATTTACTATAACATGTTTTCAATTGCAAGCTATTTTTGTGTCCATGGTTTCGTGGCCTATAATCGCGCTATAATACAGTGAAAATGTAAAATAAAGGTATTACTTTGTAATTCAATTAATTTGTTATTCTTTTTTATTTCTTGTACGACAATTTTTACATTCTTATTTATAAAATCTACAAATTTTGTGTTTTTTTAGATACACTATAGTTGATGCAAAAAACTTCACAATTTTTAATATTACGCATTTAGCAATAAACAATTGATTTCGCTCTAAAACACATATATTTTTACAAGTGTAAAGTCAAGCTACAAAACTTTAAATTCAAATAGATGTATATTCAAAATTGGAAAGTTGTAAGTTAATAACGGCAACTATATCACATTTTTTTAAAAAAAAACCATTTCTTAAAATTTCTCAACGAAAATCATTTTTACGAAAAAAGGCAGCATTAAAATTTGTAAAGAAGATTTAATAAATACTCATAGAAAATGAAAATATTTAAATTCAAAATTGTAACAATATTTTAGAAGAATGTTAAAAACATAACACGAATATGTTCTAAGTTCAACTAAAAATGTGAATCATCTATCAAAAAACGTTAATATGAAAAGGTTTTTATGATTTTGCTTATATATGACAAAATATTATTTACAAAAGAAGGCAGTAGAAATACACTTTGGTTTAAAATAAAACATGATTTTTGTGCGCAAAGATAATGATTTGATTTTCAGAAAGAGAATAGAATATTTTTATACTACATAAAATAATCAAGATTTTAAGAATGCCCTACAAATTCAGAAACCAAACCAGTTTTTACACACTATATAGTAATAAACAAAACTAGCTCGCCTTATTGTTTTTATATCTAAAAAATATTGTTAGGTATTTATAAAAATTCTTTACTGGTTTGAAATGTATAGTTGTTGCTCTTGACAATACAAAATTTCTTGTCATATATCTTTTTTTTAAAAAAAAATACAGAAATAGTGATATGCATTTATAAAAGAAAAAAACGAGTGTTTATATTATTTTGGTATCGATTTCAAAGTGTTTTAAAATTATGCTTGCAAAAGAACAAACAAAAAAATAGTATATTTAGACTTCGATTTAGTAATCCATTAAGAATGAGATTTACTAAATATTATAAAAACGAAAATTGGTTATATTTATTCATAAAAGTTTATACAAAATTTTTTTCTATATTTTTTATTAACATTAATTTTCTATATAAGTAAAGATCGCTTAACACTATTTTAAAGTTTTGGTTTTGGTTTTTGTTTCTGTTATTAAAATTTCTATTTTTTTAAAAAAAATCTTTTAAAAAAAAATATAAAGATGCTGTTAATATTATGCTAAATTCGTTTGAAAATAAATTCTTCAAAAGGACATATATACAAAAACTGTAATAAAATTTGATCGATTTTAAAGAACCAAAATCTCAATACCTATAACAAACAATTATCTGGAATTATATAATAAAACTTAGAGTCATGTGTGCAAACTAAGCATTTTTAAATTTATTCAATATGTAGTGAATCCATAAACAATTAATAAATTTCATTTTAAAAAACAGAAATACTTTTTATTACTTTCTAAATAATGAATAATGTATTAAAAATATTACGTATTTCATAAATACATTACATATATAGTTTCAAATTTTTTAAAAAAAATCTTAGCAAACTTAAGCTCTCCAATTAATATAAGTTTGTGTATTAGTATTTTTTTTTACATGTATTATTTTTTTTGTTTTTTGAAACAGTTTTTTTGTTTTATTTTAAAAATTCTTTACTTATTTTTTTTAAAAATTTTGGGATATTTTTACAGATGATATATTAATACATATGAGTGGATATGAATCATGCAAAATACTTGATGTGTCAAAAATCTATCGTAAACAAATATATTCTTTTTTGAATTGATACATCTTTAAATAACTTGTTTTTAAAATTCCAAAAAAATGTTAATTGACATGAAATAAATTCCAAATATATTCTTTACTAGTAGTAACAGATATTGCTGAATTTTCCCATGTAAATAGAGCCAAAAAATTGTAAATACACCGGTGAATTGGCGATTTTGTCATAATCGTGCAGTTTTACGAAAAACATTAATAATTTACACTTTCATATGTACACATCTCATTTTTTTATACAATGCGAAAATTAAAGATATAATTACTTTATCATTATCATTAAATCGATTCAAACAGAGAGTTACTTTTATAATGCAAAATCTATTGTTAATTCTAATTTTAGATTTTAAGTGTTAAAAGTTTTTTTTTAGATATTTATTGACTTGAAATGTAATTAATGGAACATAAAACAAAACATATATAAAAACAACAATATAATTTTTTATAGATTCTATAAATGTTAAGATAATTATCCTATATAAATTATAGAAACTCTAAAAATAATAGATATAAAATAAACAAATAGGAAACTATAAAGAATTTTTTTACTTAATTGAAAATTCATGATACAATATTTTCATATTTATATTTTTATGTGGTATCAAAACAAAAATTTACGGGTTTTTTCCAACTCATAGTTAATTTTATATTCTTTTTTTTATATCTTAACCTATTTTTTCAGCACTTATCTGCATTTAGAATTTTTTTTATTTAGTAGAACTTTTGCAAATGAAGAGTTTATTTGTTTTATAACGAGATTTTATTGTATAAAAACTTTCTTCACAAGAATTTGGCGTTTCTACTTTGATCTTTAGGTCTTTATAATCAAGTTGATCTTATATATTATTTGTGACGTTTAAAAATTCCTATTTGTAAAAAAAATTTAAAAAATATATTTATAAAAAAGTTCAATCATTTTTTTTTCGTAAAAGAACATTTTCACAATTCATTCATAGATGCGTCCATATTTGCATATTTTTCATATAAATAGGGAATCGCCTTTCCAAGGAAAATTTTGTTGCAAAAGATTTTTTGAAAAGCTACGAATTCAGCAAGAAAGTGTTATTATTTTTAGCATTATTAATATTCTCCAATTTGTAATATCACTAGCATATTTTTAAATAAAATTTTCTTTGGTAATAGGATTACCAAATATTCAAAATTAATCGAATAAAAGAAAAAGAATTCAAACCTTTTTTAACAAAAATTTAGCAAAATAATTATAGCTTAAACAAAGCAAAATCAAGCGATGTATGTACATTTTCGGTTTTTTTATTGATATGCGTAATTTTTACTTCTTATAATGATCTGATATGCCAATTACCAAAATATCACTCACTGTCAATACTTATGGTTTCTATATCTATATTCTATAAAAATATAGATAAAAATGTTAATATAATTTGCAATCATTGCAATTAAAAATATCTTCAGAATAATAAATTGTAATTGATTATTTAAAAAAATTTTGGAAATTTAAAAAGTACTGATTTATGCATAGTAATTTTTTATATTTTACATTAAACTGTTTTGATGTTGAAGAATAGTAAATTTTATACTATAGATATTTTTAATCATTTTAGGCATAAAAATAGCAAAAAAAAAATTATTTTTTACTAAAAACACTTTATATTATAAGAATTGATTTCAAAAAATTTTTGCTGTAAATGGTTAGGCGATTTAATGTTTTTTGCGTATGAAGATATGAATAACTACTTTAAAAAACCTTTTTATAATGTAAATTTAATTTTACAATATTTTATAAGCCATTTTAATTATTAATTCTAATAATGATTAACATTTTTTGAAGTTTAAATTTTAACTAAAATTCAAAATTGTACAAAAAAATTGTTATAGGACTGGTTATTGTTAAAAAATTATTTTTTAAAATGTGAAAAAATGAAAATAAAAATCTGTATTTGTCAATATAGTATACCAAAAAAAACAATCGGATGTATAAACAATATAAAATCTAATTTAAATCATTTTTTATTGCACACATTAAGCAAACATATATATAATTTCAAATAGATGGATAGTTAATCAAAAGAATGCGATAGATCTTTACATATTTAAAAAGATTAAAAATTGCTGATTCAGTCTGGGTAGCTGTAAGCTAAAATATATATAAAATAGAAATATAGATTTTTTCTTAGTTTTTATCAATAGACATAAAAAAAAATTGTAAGCTTATTTAAAAGACAGACAACATGACATTTTGCAAAACAATTATTGTCGTATGTCCAGTATCCAATGACATACTCGATGTATGCGCTGAAAAAAGACACCTCTTCGGTCCGACTTATTAAGTGCCTGTGACAATCGGTCTGGCCACAGGACTTTGAATATGCTAAGGCACCAGGTCTATTTGTTGGATGTGACCTCTGAGTCGATGGGCACTGTGGTGAGCCCTGGTACCGTGAGAAAAATTAACCAGGTTTTTTCCTGAGTGAATTATAGTTGATAAATTGAAAGGGTCATTTGGGTTGTTATTCTTCATTTTATATATTTTTTACCCCGTGAGGTGTAATGAAAAAAAAGGAAATAAAAGTGTAAGTAAAATGCTAAAATTACTATCATATAAGATATAAAAATAATATTAAGAACTTTTTCTTAGAATTAAAATCAAATAGGTAAACATATTTTATCACAGAAAGATCAAGTAACTATTTACATAAATTGTTTTTTTTTGGGATTTATATATTTCCTTTTAAAAAATATCGTATTATTGAACTATATTTATGAATATACTAGATCAAAATTAGCTTCGTTTTTATATGAGCAATTTTTTAGTAGAATATTCTAATTAAGGGGTTTTCAGCCAAAGCTTTTTTTTGATTGTATTATCCTATTTTTTTTATACAATGACTCAAATTTTTTTAATTTAATTAGGTTGGGAATCATATGAAAAATATTTTAAATAATATTTTACTCATGTAATATTAAATGAGTGCTTGAAACTAGTATCAGATATATGATTTTTAAAAAGGTAAAATTTTTTAGAGGGATCAAAATCAAAAAAATCAGATTGCAATAAAAAGTAAGAAAACTATATATTTTCACAACATTTTTACTTGAAGAAAATTATAGAACTGTGCAAAAAACAGCTTTGACATTTAGTTTTCTTATTGTTATTTGCAAAAAATGCATAATAAAATATAAAATAAACAAAATCGTTCTTTAGAAATTATTTACTATTTTAAAAAATGTTTGTGGGGAAAATAAACATTGAACTTTTTTATTAAATAAAGATCATTTTTAATACTGTTTCAACACAAATGATCGCTTTGCAATAAAATCTTACTAAAATTTTAACATTAAATTCTTTTACAATCCTTATTATGAAGCAATTTTTATGATTTTTTTTTCTGGAACTTATTTATTGTAACTTAGTTAGATGTAGTCGGATTAGAAATATCAGAAGAAAAATATATTGTTTTTTTTTGTAGTGCATTTTTATTTATTATCCTTAGTTTTAATGGTTTTTAATATATATTACACGAATCAACAAAATATCAAATAACCTTCAATTAACGAATAAAAATATATTTTATTTTATCAAAATCAAAAACATCAAATTAAAATCAAAAATTGTTTAAAAAGAATAATAATTTTAAACAAATTTATTTAGTTCTATTAAGTAAAATAAACAAAAAGTTTTAAATAACATATTTCAGCAAATCAGAATTCAATTTATGTTTTTTTATTATAATAAAATGTTATTGATTGCTGACCGAATTTTTTTATTTTGCAAAATATTCTATTTTTTATTTACGACCTAACGACCTAACGATTTAATGATTTTTTTTATATGTTTTATTTACTAAGAATTATATTTTTGATTGTAATCTATAGCAATTATATCGGATGTTATAGAATTCCAAGTTACAATCGATTTTAAATGAAAATTTAAAAATATATTTTTCCGTAATACATTATTATTATGAAAATTACAATGCAAAAAATGTTATTTTGTATCTTAGTAACAGAAATACCATTTTTTTTACAAAAAATCATGATGGAAGCGAATATTTATTCTTTTAAATGTATTCAGAGGTATCTAAATATAGAAAAAATCTATGGATAAGTTCTTTTTTTAAATAAAATTTATAAGTGCAATACAGGGTGCAAAAACAGTATCTTTTATTTGAACAAAAAATGAAAAACAAGAAATCTAGCTTTGCTAAAGAATATTTTTTGATTGATATATGCGTTAATACTATACAATAAATGTCATTACATATATTATAAGTATACATAAAATACAATTTTTCGTAATATTTATAAATTGAAGTTTGTTTTCTTAATTTATTTTGTTTTTCTGGTGCTGAAATATATTAAGTACAATTGTATAATAAATAAAACTAATAATTACAATATAAAAAATGCTTTTTTTTAAAAAAATAAAGAGTTTCTTAAACAACCAAACATATTTAATAATGGAAAATTCTTGCGATTATTATTGAATGTTTACAAATGTGTTTATGTTGCATATGCGTATTTTTTACAATCATTCGATGTTTATAATGTAATAAAAATTATGATAAAATATATCTCTTTCTATAAAAAAATTTGTGGTAAGTCTTTTAAAAATACTTTTCTATTATACAAATGTTATTGTCCATGAGCGCGTGAAAGCTAAAAAATGCGGTAAAAATCAATATTTTTTATGACAAATATATACACCTTTTTTTTGTCGCTTTAGCATGTAAAAATTTCAATATCAATCAATTATACATTAATTTTTTTTTTATAAACATGTTGATTCGAAAAAAGTTTACAAAAAATACTCTTATCAAACTAAAAAATCTTACTGATTTATACTTTCGCATATAGAATCTTAATTTTCGTATTAAAAGAAATGCCTATATAACATGGAAAAATCTTGTTTATGATAATAAGATTCTCTAAATTGTATTACTTTGTTTTCAATTGAAGATTGATCTTCTGAGCTATCAAGAATCAAAATAAAGACAGTGTCAGAGGTTAGAGAAAAGTGGCAACGAATAGTTTGGCTACTGAATAAAGCATACACGAAAGTTCAGCTTCAAAATTTATAGCAAATTATGATGGTCTTTCTGAAACCAATCACAAATATTTATGGAAAAAATTATTTATGATGTTTTAGAAAGAGTTATTATGTTTTTCAAAATATTATATTTTAAATTATTTAAGTTCTGCTTATTTTTATAATTTTGCTAAGCCATTAGGAATATCAGTTGGTCTAAAAAAAAGTCAATATTTTGCATATATAGGTTATTTTAAAGAACATAACATAAAAAGACAATGAAACATGTAGATATTTGGTATATCGTTAACGACGGTAGCCATATATTATATTTTTCTTTTTAAATATTTTTTGGTCGCTCTATTGGAATATCCAAAAGTACGGATCTTTTTCTTACACTTTATTTATTGTATTGATATTTTCTATATACCCCTAATCTTCCATTTTATCACTTTACGAAGTTTTTGTTGTGTCAATAGGTGTATCAAGGCATGACAAGCTCGAATTTAAGTTTCCGATCGAAGAGTCTTGGTGTGTATTTTTCGTGAGAAAGAGCTTTTTTTTTGCGATTGAATAGTTTTTTTTGGTTAATAATTTGTCCGTTCATGTTTTTTAACATTTTTTTATATTTTTAGACTGTTCTCGACAAGCATGGATTGTGTATATAAATCATATTCGATTCTGGAAATAAGATAAAAAGTATATATTTCGCTTACATTAAAAATTACAGCGAATTTGCGATCGGGCACAGTTAATGTGCTCTTCAGCACATATTTTATATAAAAACAGCCCAACATATAGAAGCGCATCATTATAACTATGTTATTCTATATTATTGGCAAAAAGAAGAAATGTTTTTTTATTATTTAGCTTATGTACTTATTGAAATCATTTCGTTAAAAAAATACACGGGTATCTATAAAATGATTAAATACCCTTATCTATAAAAATTAATGTCAAAAATAGTGAAATTCACATTTCCTTGTAACTTTTGCGCAATTCGCAACTGTTCTGAATATTAATTTTCTATAATTCATTTCTTAGATGGGCAATCTTGGCTAAAAGAAAAAAATAATTATTTGATATATAACATGTTAGATAAAAAACTGCTGTCTAAATATATAAAAAATAAACATATGAACAAAAAATCTATTTTTTACAATTTCTTAAAACCAACAATGTTTCGAGAACAAAAAAAATTAAAATACTTTCCTTATAACCTAACGCTTACCATAAGTTAAAACTAAATAAAGAACATGCATAATTTTTCTGTGATCATTGAAAGATCAAAACATTTACGCATTGGAATATTTTACAGTGTAATACACATTAAAAAACCGATTAAACATATTTTTTATAAGACAAACAAAAATATTTAAAAGACAAACGTGTTTTAGCACTAATGCTTCGTGCCAAAAATAGAAGAACATAAGACACCATACCGTAGGAGTCGAAGTTTTATCGTTACATGTATACATCACTAACTACTTTTTTATACACCATTGAAAATAATTTTATTAAAAGTTAAATTTTTTGTAAAATATTTGTGCTAAAAACTAAATAATATTAGCCGAAAAACTAAATCGAGTTTATGCAAAAAAAAGTAGGGTATTTATAAACGCCTGAAGTCATCAATATGTTTTTTTTATTTCTGAGAATAAATAAAACAAATGATACTTATTCATTATTAATGATGTATCCTAACATTTTCAAAGTATATGTTATGATTCAATCTACGATAAAATATGCCGATTATGCAAATGCTAAAAAAAAAAAAGTTTGAAAAAAAAACTTTAACAATCTCTACATTGTTACCTATATTTTAATAACCAATTTAATTAATATTGCAAAAATCACCATATTTAACACCATTTACACGCATTTCTTCTTCTGATTTAAACTGAATTTTGAGGTATTAGGCTTAGCCTGTTATATATTAACGTAAGCTTCAGCTAAGAGTCATTCTCAAATATTCAGTGTTGTTTATCGATTTTTAGAAATCAAAAAACTTATTGATTTATAGCTATCACATTTTTATGATAAATGTTGTGAGATTTATCCTTTAAAATTTTTATTTGTTTGTTATTGGCTAATTAAATAATTAAAATAAATGATAAAATTATATTGTTTGCATGTCAAATTTAGTAAAAGATGAAGTTTGACATCTTATTAAAAATGATCAGATTTTTAATTGGTTTAAAACTCGGCTTTAAAACTATTTAAAGTATATATATATTAAAATCATGCGAAAGTTCAACCAACATAATCCACTTTCTTATTTATCTAACACCGTTACATCCAACATTCAGCATTTCGTTGTTATCAGATTTTTATGCTTTAGATAATCCTTAATATTTTGATATTTACTTTTATGTGCTTTATTTCTAATTTATCTATATATTTTTCTAAATTAATAAATAAATCATGATTTTGTCGATTTTACTAATGCATTCAAGACTCGACAATTCAATAAGATATAGCATAAAAAAGTAGTAAAATAATAGTGAGATTTAGGCAATTTATTATATTTTTGCATTTTTCAGGGGCGTATAACTCTACATCATTCTATTATCAATCAATATGCAGTGATAATTAAGGTTTTAATACATTTTTATTTACTAACTTCCGTTTCTCGCAATAATTTGCATTATATTTTGTATTTTAAAATAAGTTCTAAAGCAAAAAACATATATTACACATTTATATGGAGTAAATTTCGAACTATATCCTTTTTTTTCAAAAAAAGCCAAACTAACATATTAATGAAATCATTTTTTCAAACGATTTCGATCGAAAAAATCATTTCATTGACCAACTTTTAACTATCATATTACCATATGTAATAATACTAACTGTAAAAAATCTTCTTTTATCTATTGCAAAAAAATGAAAAACAAGCAAATTAAAAAAGCAAATATGTTGTAGAAACATTTTTCAAATGTCCATGGAAATAATTAATTTAATATATTTTAATAGTAGAATTTCAATAAGTGCTACCAATATATGCATTTGACGTCTTTTTAGAATATTAAAATATATAAAAATAAAAGATAATATCTAATTTATCATTTATATTAATTATTAGTGACGAACAAATTTGTTTTTAAAAATGATTATTATGTTTGACAATTTGCGACATATGTACGAAACCTTGAATTTTTTGGGATAAATTGGAATGAAATATTATTTAATGAAAAATAGACATTTTTTTGCAAATATATTTGACTATTTTTATAAGTAACAAATAGTTAGCCATAAGATATGATTTTATATTAAATTGTTTTTATTTAGCATTTTATGTATTTAAAAGATTTATTCTATGTTGAAGCGTTTTCAAGAAATATAATTGTTTAATAAGTGTTTTAGATAGCAAGAATTCACTTTAAAAAATGTTATTTTTGTATTTTTTCAATATTTTTTTATTCATTGTGAGATTATAATACACAGGATATTACCTTATTATGGGAGAGAATCACAGATATTTAAAAAGAATAATTATACAAATGTGTACATTAACATTGTTTCTGGAAATAAAATTTAAAACAATTTTTACAAAATTTAATTATTATCCTAAAAATCTTTTTTTATATTAAAAATAACGGAGAAAAACGAATAAAGGTATTCTATATTTATGTCTTTTTTGCTTACAATATTTATGTGATTTATTGTTTCCAGCTGCATACTAATTTTTTATACTTGGTTACTTATTATTTATATTTAGTTTCCATAATATTTAAAATTTTAAAATTATAGTTCTTTCTTCTGTTAGAAACAGGATAAAAAATACTTAAAAAATAGAGATCAAGGTTTTCAATATTGTAAAAAAATTTTTTTTCGCATTATGTAATGTAGACTTTAAGTAATGAGACAAAAAAGTCTTATATCAAAGTTTTTGAGCTCTTTTTGTGTGTTCATAAATTGATAAAAAAATTTTTCATTATTTTTTAAAACAGTAGAAAAAATTTCATATAAAAGAAATATTTTCCATAAATATTTTATAAGTTTTTACAAGAGCAAACAGTTTCTACCTTATTAAGTTTCAATTATTGTAAACTTAAGTAGTAGATAGTCGAAAACATTTTATTTTGTTTGATATTTTTATTTAATAAATGCTTTAGTCGGAAGTTTTTTTATCATTGGGAATCGTGAAATTGTAATAAATATTAATATAGAAGCAACCACTAAAAAAAGCATAATTGTAAATGAGTAAGTCACAATTTTATCATTTGTAGACAAACTAACCGGATTTTGCTGAATTTGTAAAGCTACCAAGTATTCTACTTCCGAAAGGCCATTGCTTTCTACAAAATTTGAAATAGAATGTTCCCCAACCGTCGTCATCTCAATGTTGTTTGTTGCTTGCCCTTCAGTATTTCCATCGTTGATCTGTTCACTCATTTTTTTTGTTCTAATATAAGTTTTTTATTTATACACAAAAAAACAATATATTTGCGACATAAATCAACAAAATTTGGTTTTTTTGAAGAATTTGATTTTTATTGGATGCCTCCAAAATATTCATTTCACTAATCTGATGATTTTTTTGTTAAACTTGATTCAATTTAAACGATTTAAAATCCATTGAGCAAATGTCATCGCATCTTTTTATCGCTAATAAATAAGTCTGTGTTTAAATTTCATAGCAAAAACTACGTCAAAACTTAATGATGAATGTTGCTTAAAACTTTTGAATTAGCAATAATTTATATTTTTGCTTTAAAATTTGAGAATATTCTCACATTTCAAAATGCTGTTTTTTTCAGTTTCATAAATTGAAAAGAGCTTTCTAAATTTTTTTAAATTGCAATTAAAATTGTTTAAATAATAAAAGCTTTGATGGTCGAAATTCTCAAACGAAAAAAATTGAACTATTTAATGCTTAAAAGAATTTAGAATCACACCATAAACTTAATATGCAAATTACAGTATATTGTAATTAAAAAACCAAAAAATAATCAAATTCTTATAAATTAACATTTATTAACTAAAATCGATTGTATGTTCCTTTCACAGAAATTATTAATTCTTTTAGTAGTCCCAATCACTGATAATAGCATTGAGATCATAAATATAATAAATTGATAAATCTTGAAAATCTGACATATAAACTCTGAAAATAGTCTTCTTTTGACGAAAAAAATGTATTTCAAATTATTTTTTATAATATATAAAATTTTTTTACTGTAAAAATAGTTGAATGCGTACGCTATAATGCTTTTATACCAAAAAAATACTTAAGCAAATTTTTTTTCATATATGGTTTTTAAGAAAGTATTGTACATTTTCTCTTTCTAGATATCAGTACTGAATATTTTTCATGATGTCAAACCAAATATTTCAAGACTTTAATAAATAGATTTTTCACATTTTAGTTCTAAAAAAATTTAGAAAATTAAAAAATGAATATTTAAAAAAATTTCGAATCAAAATTTTCTTATTTTCATTCGATATTTAACAATATACAAGGATCTTTGTCAGTGAATAACTATTTGAGCCGCACATTTAATAGCAATATAAATACATTTGATTCAAATTGAATTTTTTTAAGAATTTATTAAAAATAATTTTAAACACAAAAAAAATTTGAAATTACACTATTAGTTAGGATCGTGATTAAAAGAAAATAGAGAGAATTATTTTAAACAAAACAATTTTGATTAAAAATTTTACTTTTTTACTTTTAAGAAAAGAACAGGATATGAGAGTAATTTCTAACTTATATGAAAAAAAATTAACAATTGTAGCATGTTAGACTTCAAATAAACATTAAAAATCACTATACTTTCGTTTTTTTTAAAGTCAAAAATTATTATAAAAATAATGTTCTTTTTTCAAAAAGATGTTTTTGTATACATTTACTTTCTACCATTTAAATTTTATTTATTAAAAAATCATTTTAAAAAATTTTCTATCTTATTGTTTTAATTTCTGGCATCTAAATCTCTACAATTTTTTTAATTAAAGTATATTATTTTAAAATAGCTATCGAAACATAACCTGACGATGAGCACAAACATAAAATTCTGGTTTTTTAGACAAAAAAATTAAAAAAAAAACTTGAGAAATATGACTTGTGATATATATCACATATATTTATTTATTAAAATATTATGGTATGTTGGTAAATTAGTATATTATTTAAAATTATTATTTTTTGAAATTGTATAAAAATTTTATTTTCATTGTGTATTAAAAGAAAATTAGTATACATAAAAAACTAACTTGCAAAATTTCTAAATTAGAAAATTTGTACTTTTTATAGATAATAAACCACAAAAAGACTTACAAGTGTCAAAATATAATATAAAAAAAGAGAAATTCTCCATGAATAATACAAAAATAATAGAAATAATAGCAATTGTGGTAATACTTATGGCGAAAGCAGATTAACAATCAACATAAAAAAATATATAAATAAAAAACATTTAAATTGTTTAGAATTTATTTAAGAACAAATAATTTTTTATTTATACAAAATAAGTTTGAATTCAAAATTATAACTGATATTAGAAAGAAAAAAGATAACTTTACAGAAAGAAAATTTAAAAAATTTCTTTTTAGCATTCAAATACTGATACATAAAATTATCATTGATATTAAAGTTAAGGAGAAACACAAATAATTAAAAAAACAAAAAAAATGAAATAAGATAAACTGATTTTATGTATAATAGATTTTGGAACAATTGAAAGCAACGAAAATTAGAGATTCGATCAAAAAATTATATCACTAAAGAGTTATTAAGAGATTCTAATTTAGAAGATAAATCAACATAAAAAAACTTTAGATCGTTGAAAAAAGAGCTTTTTCCGGTTTTTTTTTAAAATGTAATTCAAATTTAGTGTTAATGAATTTTATTTTGTTAAAAACAAATTCACTTTACATAATGGTAAATATATAAATAAGATCTGAAAATACATTTATATTTTCCAAGAAAATATTCAATAAATATGCTAGAATATAGTAAAAACTTATAAAAGAGTATTATACAAAGTAAAAGATTTTACACAAAAATGAAGATTATGGAACTGAACAATTCATATTTAGAGAAAATGTCAGACATTTAGAGAATACTCACAGCAGCTCAATTCTTGAATTTTAAAAAAGAAACCCAACCGACAATTCATGGAAAACACACCAAAAATTATAATTAAAAACAACAAATGGAACAGACTTCAAAAAAAACCCTATAAAGGAGACTAATATGTTTAAAAATCTATTTCAAGGAGTGCTCGAAAAAAGAGAAGAAAGCAACAAAAAAGATAGGCAAAAAGGAACACATTAGGAAAGAGCATTAAAAAAATTGTGTTATAAAGGTAAGAGAATTAAAAGCAAAAGAAAAGGGAATGACAGCAAGAAAAAAACACGCTTTTTAAATGAGGTAAATAATAAAACACAACCAAATTATTATAAGATTTAATATTTTTTTTGTTTTAAATTTAGAATGAAATTGAAATTAATATTAATAATAAAATTTAAATATGATTTTATAAAAAAAATATATTTTTGAATATTAACTTTTAATATAGATGCTGTTTTTATCGGATATCTATCTATTTTTTAAATATGACGCAATTATAGAATTGGTTTAACGTCTTTTATCAATTTCATTATTATAATAATTTGTAGTTTTTTTAAAAAATTAAAAGATCATTTTTGAACATTTATTAATTATTTTTTATAACATGAATGCTTTTTTAGTTTAGCATAACTCATTTTATTGTATTTATTTATGGTAATTATTTCATAGATATTGAATTGTGTCAAATCAGTTCAAAATATATTAAAACTGGTTCAATATAAATTGAGAATAAATTACCATTAAATCCCACATTTGAATTAGTTTCCCACAAAATATTGGCATACAACAATACAACTTTTCCTTTTTAAAATATGATTATCTAAAAGATAAGAGAGTTGACATAATGCTATTTATTTATTAAAAAAAAGAAAGAGAAAATAATTAAAATTTTAATATTAGTAATAACTGATACAATTATTTAGCAAAAAAAAGTAATAATCGTGATAATTATCCTAATAGAAATAGTAGTGGTAATAGGATAAATGGTATTTATAGTAAGACCTTTAAAATAAATATTTAAATAAATTATATATTCAAAATATTTTAGTTTAGATGAGTTTTATTTTAAATATGGTAAAGTCCTAGTGATACACGCAAGAAGGGGTTCTAATAGATACGGGATCTCGTATTCAGTTCGTTAACTCAGGTAAGGAAAAAAATAAGGGTTGAAAAGAGAGCACGAAAGTAGAAAAAAACGACATTAACAGATTTTTTAGTAATATTGGACAAATGAAGTAAATTATTCATTTTTCAAATGAAAAATAAGACAGATTTTAAATTTTGAGTTATTGTGCTGTAGAGGATGTGATGCCATAATTTTAATACAAACAGTGTTGCTATTTAATTCTGATGTAGTTACGGATTATCCAAAAAAACTGATTGAAAAGTTTAAAAGTCTTACAATGATACTAAATAATAAAAAAACAGAAAAAGAAATTTAAGTATATTGTTTTTTAAAAAACTAGGTTTGCAGAAAAAATTACAACCAATACAGTCGTAGAAAACGAAAACTCAAATCTACATTTTAAAATTTACAATCTATATTTGTGGAATATATATATATAGAAACGTTTTATTTGATGAAAAAGAATTTTAAAGACATTAAAATTACAGTATCACATATCAAGTAGCTATAAAATATCTTGAAATACAAAAATTTATTATAAAACCACTTAAACGAAGTTCTAAAATGAAGACAGACATACAATTCTTAAACCCAACATATTTTTTGCCAAAAATTATAAAGAAATTTAATTTAATTTAATAAAAGACCAATAAAAAATATTAATAAAACCACACCAATTTAGAAAAAAAATATTTATTCATAAAAAAAACTGTGTAAAAAAACATTATATAAACCGATCGTCAAAAAAAACAGACTTTTATATGCAAAAAAACATTAGCAAATCGTAAATTTAGCGGTTTAAAGCTACTGAAAAATTATAAATATATCCAAACGAGTGTGTAAATTTTTAGATCGGAAACAAATATTTCGCGAATTCATCACTTAAATTCGTTACAACTTATTTTTTTGATATATATATATATATATCGATGAAAGTATTTTCGTGTTAATGATATAACAGCACATATTCTGAAATACTATTTGTAGTTATAAGATTGATGAAACATAGTTATGTAAACTATGAAAAATATAGATTTTCAACAAAAAAACTATTACCTTATTAGTTTACACACTGAAAGGATATTAAAGCAGAGCTAAGATATTATGAAGTACAATGTTGAAAGCAATAAAGAAAATATTTACCTTTCAAAATAAATGGGCTATAAAATGCATATAGAAGATTTCTACCAAACGTTTGCAAAAATGAAAGAATCAAAACTATAAAAAACGAGAAAGGCATTAAAGTTAAGAATAAAGACATTTAAAAGCAATAAAAAAAATTATTGCGAAGAAATAACCTTTAAAACTCATCAGATATGAATTCAACTTCATATTTGAGCGGATAAAGTCAATATCAGAACCAGTCAATATTATTTGAACAAAAAGGCATTCTTTGTAATTTTAGTAAATTAGCTACACGAACAAGAACAAATTAACCAAAATTTTTTCATATTTTTTTGTAATAATAAAGGCAACATTTTTGTAAGAGAGACAATATAAAATTAATATTTTTAAATCTTTACAAAAAATGTTAATTGTATAATTTAAGATAAAAAATTCACAAACAGAATAAAAAGGCAATAGATAATATAAAATGATCATAATTTACTAATAGAATACATATAAACGAAACTTTATGTAAAAACAAATATTTTATATCGCGCGTATTTTTTATTTGAATTTTTTAATGATTAAATAGATTTATAGAATCATCTAAGTATTTATGTTTACTATATGGGAAAAAATTGAAATAACAAGAAATAACATAATATAATAAAGATTTCTGAAATTTGCAAAAAATGCACATTATATATAAATATCTTATAAAATTTCAAACCCCATTTTAACCGTAGAAACACAATTTTAAGAATACAAAAAATGCTTTAGAAATGTAAAAAATACATTTTTATTCGGAAACAACTATTAAGAGATACATTAAGAAAATCTCAAAGGAAGTATTTTTTTATAAGCAATTTTCGATATATACAATTATTTTAACATTGATGATTATGTGCATGTTATAATAGTATAAAAGATTAATATATTAATATCAAATATTTATAATTGATAACATAGATAAATTCTAATTTAAAAAAAACAGATTGTCGTAAATAAATCATGACCTATCCATACATAGAGGATGAAAATAAAATTCTAAAAATTTATCTTACACTTGTTAATTTTATATTGAAGTTTTCGATTTTTCAAAAAATTGATATATAAAAAATTCATAACATTAATATATATCAAAAATCAGAATAATAAATATAAGACAACATGTCATATTGTATATAAATAAGGAAAATTAAACATCAGAGTTAAGAATAATGCACAAACGACAAAATAATATCAAAAATAATGTTAAAACAACAAATACAAATGCAAAATTTTATATTTATATTAATTACTTGCTCGATTCTAGGCAACAAAACTGTTGAGGCTAGACCGGGAAAGAAGAGGAAACTCTTCTGGATAAGCCATAAGAATAAAAATATTTAATTGCTCTAAAATTAAATAACCATCGTGCCAGAATTCAAATCAAATAAGAATACACGTCATTTTGACCTAAATGTTATTTTTATCAAAGTATTTCATTGATAGATGTCAAGCAGCAAAAAAGTATTAAAACTCTTTTATTTGACTTAAAAAAATGAATATGAATAAATTAACTATTTCCATAAACACCAAAACTGTAATTTTAATCCTTACAGCTCTAACAAAAATCAAGAACGCGAAACAGATATTGATTGAATCAAATTGTGTAAGAAATTCTTAAAAAAATTGAACAGAAAAAGTAAATATGAATTTTAATGGTTAATAATTTACAATATATTAAATCACAAAATATTTTATATTTTTAAATATAGAAACTAGATATATTTTGAAATTTACACCTATTTCAATAATATAAAGAAATAAAAAACATGTTTTAGCGAATTATTAAAAATAAATCTATATAAATTATAATTATATGTAAAATAGGCCATGAGTTAATTAAAATATATTTTAAATTTTGAATACACACAAAAAGATAATATCATCGGGAAAAATAAATCATATCAACAGAAACGATAAAAAGTAAAAATGCAATAAATCTCTTTCAATATGCAAATTTTAAATTTTATACCTAGAACAGTCGAACTACAAGTAAAAGTAATAATGTAAAAATCTTAAAATAATATTTATGAAACCTTTTAGAATAATCTATTTTTGTATGTTTATTGCATTTTTACATTTTAACATGAAGAACGGGCTAAATATCATAAATCTAAAGTTTAGATAAAGTCAAATGTGAAATGAGCTATCACATCTATTTTTTTATGTTAAAAATATAGTATTGTAATAAATTCATGAAATAAAAAATATCTTTTGACTGTATTTTAATTATATTTTTATTGAAAAAAATTATTCAAATAGAATTTTAAAGTTGAATGTATTTCCATATTTAAAAAATATTTAAAAATATTTTGTTCGATTTTACTTGTAAAAAGAATGCAATATTCTATAAAGATAACAATTATTGTAGCAATTGTATAAGTCACTGCAATAAAATTGAAAGTAGTATAAGTGATTAGCAAATAAACAACCAATATTATGATAAATATAAAACTACAATTTCAACTATTTGGCAACAAGTAAAGAACCCTTTATAAAGAACATAACAATTATAAAATTTGATAATTTTCGGGTTTAAATTGATGAAAATACTAAAACATTAAAAAAGGCAAATCTACGTAAAATCATAGCCGTTATAGACCAATATTTATTAAAATAAAGTTTTTTAAAAACGAGGTTTAAATTACTGTTGCATGCATTATTTAGTTAGATAGTAGGATATAAACACTGAATTTATAATTTTTTTCATCTCATAAAGATTTTTAACATTTTACCTAACTCCCTTCCAAATCTAGACACTTGAATTTTTCATATTTAAGAAACTGTATTTTTCTTTTAGTTTTTTTTATAAAAAAATTTTAAACAAAAAAACACGAAAAATTCAAAAATTAAAAAATTGTAATTTCAAGCACCTAAAGCTGTAGAATTTCATTTTTATACAAAGATTTGTATGTATAAACATAAAAATCATATAATTGATCTATATATTCAAAAAAAACACAAAAAAAAGTTGTAAGTTACTGTAGATTTAACGATCAAACCAATTACTTTTAAATTAAAATATATGCAGGCAGTGTAAATTGTTAATTTTTTTTATAGTTGGTCTTATGAATAATCCACTAAAAACATCATGTCTTCTTTTATATTTTTTTAAATGAATTACAGGCCTAGCTGTGATATGAAAACATCTTTAGTTAATATTTTTACAAAACACTAGATATATTGGTAAATTTTGTGTTATAGGCTAATTCATATATCGAAATTCTATTCAATTACACTTTTCAAACTACAAAAATTTGAAAACAATATTTTTTTAACAAACATTTATATTAGAAAACAATACTAATAAGAATTTTTTAATACACTTTTCTAATTATGATATGTGATCAAATATGCTATTTATATTCAAATTAAGAATGAAAAAAAAGACTGTATTTTAGATGATGATAATATTTGATAAAAATATATTGAAATTATGAAAAAAATCATATAAAAAAATGAAAAGATGACTATTTTAAAATGCTAAGATTTAAATTCAATTTTGAATAACCTTTAAAAGATTTTAAAATATATCATTAATAACTACTTTTTGTATTAATGAGAACAAAAAATACAATTAAGCATGTTTTTTATAAAGATTATCGCGATTTTTGTGTCTGTCGAATCATATACTGAGTTTTTTTCACAAAAAAAGTATAATTACCGAATAAATACCCTTTCAAGAGAAAAATGCGGTCAAAAATACAGAAACCTAAACTCAAAAATTATACAGGTTTTTTAATGTATCCAAGTTAAGCAGGAGCTCATTTTCACAAATAAAAATTTTTATGATTCTAAACAAGCAAAAGAATTAAAATTATTGCATAAAAAGACTCAAAGGCAAAAGAAAACATAAAAGAAATAATTCAACTCTTTTGTGATATAAAATTTGATTTTTATCATGAATTATTTATTTGTTTTTCATACATTTCATATGCTACTTTTACACAAAATAATTATTTTTAGCATTTTTATAGACGAAAAATATATTCAATAAACACTTTAGTCTTACCTCAAAACAAATTAAATAAACAAATATATACGATTGTCACAAATTTTGATTCTATTTCGTGATTGATTTGTTGAAAACGCATTACTATAAAAAACCACATGTATTAAAAAATTGTAATAATTTATGAATAAGCATTTTAAAATAAATTTATTTATCTAGTGCAAGCATATGAGATCAAAAAATGTTTTCATAATGTGGTATAGCATACCACATAAACTTTATTAAATTTATTGAAATGTTATTGTTTATAGTTTATAGTTGTATGTCGTCACAGTAACTAAAATAACCATTGTTTGATTGGGTTATTTTATCATTTGTTTTTATTTGTTATTCGTGTTTTGATGGTTTTGATGTTTGACACTTTTGACGTCTCATTTATTTGATTTGTCTGATTGTTTAGGAGAAGAATTATTGGTATTTGTTGATATCAATATTTCTTCGACTTTGATAAGTGATTTATCAAATTGTGACGATTGGTCCAATTTGATCAAAAAAAAGCTTAAATAAGCTTGATAAATAAATATCAACGAGTTTTAAATGTCTTTAAATTCCTATAATATTTCGAGTGACAAAAAGTCGGGACGACCAAGAGGTCGCCCGCGCACATCCAACCTTTATAATGAAATAATATAATATTTGGAAAATATAATTCATTTAAATTGCTTATTATAAAAAAAGAGAATTATTTTTTTTACAATATAATTTCTAATATTGTGATTACCTTATAAGGCAACATAATTATCAAGAGATAACACAGATCACAAAAAACTATTTAAGTTGTAGAATAAAGAACAAAAAAGAAGGAAGAGAAGGAGAAAATGTACAGCCATAGTAGTAGAAATAATAGTAATAGTAAAAATAATAGGAATAATAGTAATGATAGTAGAAGTATAAATAATAGTAATAGTAATGATAGTTATAAATTGAATTATAAAGATAATTATTCAAATAAATTTTATAATAAAAAATGTTTTAGTATTTTAGAATTTTATTTTAAAAATAACAGTGTCCCTGTGTTACAGGACACATAACATTGTGAATATTTACTTTGCGTTTTAGAAAAATATCAAAACTTTCTATGAAAATTTACTGATTATATACATGAATAAATACAAAAAATCTTATCTCAATTGGTAAAAAAAACCAGATTACGATTTGTGATCTTTTTGTACTACAAAATGACGCTTTTCATAATGCCTTCTTATAAAAACCAGAACCGTAAAGAAATATTTGTCGGTTAAAGCACCAAATATTGCACAAAACAAAAGAATATACAATTTCATAGTTTTTCAAAATTTTTTAATATATTTTGATTTATACGTTACCAAGTAATGCAAATGATTATGTAAAAAAATTATAATTAGAATTAATATCTTGCAAAAATGATATAAAGAATAATAATATTGCATTCAATAATTTTGTATCAAATAAAAGTCGTTACAAAAGAACTACGAAAGTAATATGTTAGTTATATAATATATATATCGTGTGTGCTAGTCACACTATATGACGATATATTACATTTCTGTGTTAGTAATTAGATGATGTGACACGCTGCAAGGCTTTGTATAAAAATGATAAAAAGACATCAAGATGCATGTTCTTACTATTTCAAATATATCACAATGGATGTCAAATCAACACTAGTAAAAATTGAAGCTTTGGTTCGCATTGCCAGACATTATTAAAATATATTCAGCATTAATATTAAAAAAGCGTTTTAAAGCATAATAAATTTCTTTTGTGTGATCCTACTTCTTTAAAATATAAGAATTGAAAAAAGACGACTGTTGTCTAATTCTGTATGTTTTTGATACTATTTAAGGAAGCTACTTGTCTTGAAATATTACTTGGATTTTATAATATATTAAAACAGTTCATGACATTTTTTAGCTCTATTTCTTCATTCTTATTTCTATAAACGCTAACCAATATTTCTTATACGCATTATTTTAGTGCTACAAATTTGTTCTTCAAATAATTAGACAAGGTCAAGACAAAAAATTGAATCTAAATACTTGCAAAAAACAACAAAACAACCAGAATATAATGTACAAATTTACAATGGGTAAAAAATTTAACGTTCAATTGTTTTCTACATCAATTGAATCTATTTTTTTGATACTACAAATGTTATTTAGCATAATTTTAGTTATAAACTTTCTTCTAAAAAATAGAAGAAAAATAAAAAATGGGAAAAAACATCTTTTGAGGAAGATATTTAAGACCTTATAAGAATTGTTTTGTAAAAAAACAATTTTTTTGAAATTTCAAAAAGACAAAGTAAATATTAGTTATATGATTTTTTTTTTTGAATTTTTATATAATGTTTTTTTTTGATTGACTTAATTTAAAAGCTTTATAAATGAAATTATGCTTTGAATTTTCGAACTTTGTATAACATAAAAATTTAAAGCACAAAACTAAAATTAAAAAGTAAAAGAATAAATAGAGATATGAATATTTTAATCTTGTTTACAAAATAATATTGTCCTGCCCCAAGTCAACTTACCTTGGTACGGTAATTATTTAACAGGGATTTTGATTTGAAGCCGTTACGCTAGATCTGTGCCTTGGTCGGTTCAACAGGTTTGATATTTTCTGCATAGTCCATTGATTGTTTGATGTAAGTATTAGAATAAATGATATTTTGTTTTATTTTTTAAAAAAAGAAGGTATGTTTATTTAAGGCAAAGTTTTTAAAGAGAAATTTTTTGAAAAATTCATGTTAATGACCATGGGATTATTTAAAACATAAAATAGATTTATAACTAACAGCTTACATATGTATTATGTCTTTTATACCATCATTTGAATTTTGTCTTTTGATCCTGACATCAAGTCATGCTTTGGAATTCAATAAGAGAACCTAAAATTTATATTTGAATCAAGAAAAATAACATTAGAACATATGCACATGTTTCTTCTGCATTGGATTAAAAAAAACACAAAAACATTCTAAAATATATTTTTTCCTTTTTATCAATATATATCCAAACTTAATAACTTTTAAGATAATGAAAGGTGCTTTGCAAATCACCAAGGATATCAACAAACTATATCATTAAGAATATAATAGTATGATGATTTTATTACCTTGATAGATAAATATTAAAGAAAGCGAATCATTTATTGTTAAATATTTTGCTATTATATGTTTAGTTGGCTATCTTTCTCCTTTCAGTACCTTCTTTGTATAATCTCATTATTGTTGTAAGGGACAAATGTTCTTTTGTAAAAATTAATGATTTACAATTTGCAATATTTGGAAATAAGTTAATGGTTACAATGTATAGACATATAAAGAAACACACTAAAAGATATATTATTCCTATTATTCATTGTACGCTACAGTAAAAAAAATACAAAAATAACCAAATAATTCAGTTATTTCGAAATATATTTTTTTAGGTCAGTTGTGTACCAATATTAAACATATAGAAATTGCAAAAGAAAACCGATTTTTATATACGCATATAAGCTCGCGAATTTAAAAACCCAATCTGAAATCCATTAAACATTTTTTAATTATTTGCTCGTGAAAAATTGTTTATGTGTCCGTAAGATATGAAAAAAAGGAACTATTATAAAAAGGGCAATGAAGTTTTAATTTGTGATTTTTTCTGTTTCGCAATTTTATTGCAGCTGTCAACAATTTTTTCAACTTTAATTTCATGATAATATTAATATGTAAGTAAGAAAATAATATGATTGTAATACATAAAATTGTGTTTTTTCAACACTGATAGCCTGCATCCAAAGAAATTGCCAAAATGTATATTGCATTGTATAATTGAATTTACATATCATTCAAAAAAAGTAAGAGAGGCATTAGTTATATAAAATTTGTTTTTATGATATTTAATTATTCCAAAATATTTTTGATTAAAGTTTTTATCTATTGTAGTGTGGATATATAATGGCTTTACTTGCGCAACTTTTATATTATGTATCACAGTCCGTGTAAAAATATAGTTAATGAAAAAATATTTTTTCAATCTGGATTACAGTTTACTTATTGCATTGATATATTTCGTCTTTTACTAATAGTGTAGCACTTTGTCTTTTTGTTTATAAATTTTTGATCTTCGTGTCGTGTCATTAGGAACTTGGTTATATTTAAATTTTTACTAAAATATTGCTAATGTAAATAAATTAATTATTGTAATGGTTAACATTCTTATTACAATAAAAAGATGATATCAAAGTTTTTTTATGGTTTATTATTTGTTTCAGAAATTTTAAGTATTTATTGTTTCATGCTTTTTTTTCTCTTTTGCTGTTCTTAAACTTTTGATAACTAGCATCTATTCAAAATTCTGATGCAATTAATCTTGATAAACATTGTCATTTCGTTTACATTTTTGAGTTGGCAAACAAAATGCATCAATTTAATAATTTTTAGTCATACTTATTTGCATCCTTTATGAGTATTTCTTTTTAACTTATAAAACTATTCATCATTGTAAAGTTTCACAATAATAAACTAAGCATTGTGCAAATATGTCTTTTTTAAGTTTTTTGAATGAAAATAAAGGGTTTTGTTGTTTTATTTACAACACAAAAAATCATTTGCACATACCAATCTAACACAAAGTGTTGAAAAAATTCCTGTGTTAAGTACTTTACATACAGAACCAACTATAACTAATTTATAAAAATCAAGATAAAATAAAATTTTTTTTTACTAAGAACATTTGATTGAAAAATATTTGGTTTTATGAAGAACAAAATTGAAAACAGCAAAGAGGTGTCATCGTAAAGTCTAAACATAAGAAAAAAATTTTTCACAGGTAAAGAAGGATTGTAATATGATTAAAAATTCCTTGTGTTTTTATCTCGACATTTTCAACACATACTTTTAATACATATTTTATTTATGAAACTACGTGACAATTTTCTTATATGAATATAAAAATTTACGTTTAAACATACATTTATCGAAAATATAATCAATAAACTGAAATGTATATGCAAATAGAGAAAAATCAAATAAATTAGTTTTTAAATTTTCTTATTATTAAAAGGTAACTATAGATGTCTTTTTAGTATAAAAATAATTAAAAAAATTCGTTTTTATAAATAAATTAAGTCTGATTGCTGAATAGTTACTATTCAGTGTTTTATTTACGTTTTTATTACTTTTTAAACATCCAATATAATTTCTATATTGTATGAGAGTCTATAATGGGAGATAGTACAAATACAAAAGTAATGATTGTGAATTTTTCAATGCTTTAAAACAAAGTTATGATTGAATCACAAAGGTGGGTGAGAATAAAAATAAAAATAATGTTCGTAACTTTTTATAATTCATACTTGATTGTAAAGTATCGAAAAAATAGTGGAAAATGTTGATAATGACATTAAATAAGATTTAAAAACAATTGGTATTAAAATCTTTTTTTTAGATATTTTTTAGGTGGTAAAAATGTGACCTGTATTATGAAGATGAATAGTGGTTTGATTTTTTGATGTCATTTAAATCATAGTTATATCCATCATGAAACTACGCTGTCGTTGCTACGCATCAAACTTTTGAAAAATTATAATGTAGCACGAGCCACAATTTATTTAAAAAATATAAGTGAACAATAAAAATAATTCAAGGGTAAATAAAGTATCAAACACAATTTAGTACACATGTACTGTACATGTTTTATCGTTTCCGTCTTTATCAACGACATAATGGTTACTGGTGGTCGTTTTCTTAATAATTTATATTAAAAGTATTACTATAACTTTTCTAAAGCCAGAAAAAAAATTATCGATAAAGCATATTTATTTTATTTTGTTTGGCATGAAATAAGATCTAACTGACATAATTTGTGAAGTAGGACAAGAGTATGTAAATTTAAAAATATACTTTCGATTTTTTGTCACTATGGCTGATATACCAAACAAAAAGTTTGGTTTACTGGTATTAGGTATATTTTCCAATATAGTAGATTTGCAAAACAAACTATCCATGAAATCAAAAATCGTATAACCATTAAAATCTAATAAAAGTTCAAATAGAAATTTCATTTGGAAACCGAAGATAATTTTTTTATGTAAAATTCTTATCTATAATTTAAAGTACTAGAATTTTTTCATTCGGGTTTAAAAGATTGCTATAAGATTTTATTGTGTATTTTATCATAAGAAAAAGAAATCTCGGGCTTTAATTAATATTTTTTAGAGAGATGAAACGACTATATTTATATTTGAAAGTAAGAAAATATAATTTTGTTAAGTATTTAAATTAAAAAATTTTCATGCAATAAGGAAAATAAATTCATTAATATCATAAATTTTGTCGTAGAAATTTATCGTGATCTAATCTATAGAAGAAAACAACTTCCTTTTTTTTAATTTTAGTATCCACAAAGAATTTGCTATTATCCTTTTCCACAACAGAAATGACTTTTCATAAAACAATTATTCCTAAATTGTATTGTTTTCAACAAAATTTTATGATAAGTACTATAAATTCTAAGAAAAAAATATTAACTAATATTAAAAACATTTTTTAGCAAAGTCATCCATTTGAATAAATTTATGTAGAAATTTTGTATCATTAAAATTTAATCTCTTAAATTTGATGAAATTTTTTTATGTACAATAAACACAGGAAAAAACATCCGTTTTGAACCTAAATTTTACAGCATTTGATTTTTTTCATATTTATTTTGTCAATTTAATATAAATAGTATCGTTTTCTAAAAAAATAATATACAAACCAATTTTTTATATATATTTCTATGCATTAAAATAACAAAACTTTGTTTTTCCACTAAACTACGACAGAAATATATATATACTTCTCGATATAAGTATTATTATTTTATAAATTTAGAAAAAAAAATTCGTTTTTTTATGTTACTTCTGATGCTTTCTTAATTCATCTTCAAACAAAATTGTATATTTTTTTTCTAAATATAATATATTTTTTATATATTTATTTAATGCTTTTACGTAATCGAAAAAAACTTTCTATTTAAATTTTTTTATATGTGATTTCTTTTCTAATCAAAAAGATACAATAACTATGTTATTACTGGAGCAGAATAGAAAAAATGCATCTAAACTATTTTAATAGATATTTTTTATAATTTATACATATTATTATTTTACTCAATTTATTACACATGCAAATCGTTTGATAAAAGTAATCTAAAATTAGCAGCATACAACCATATAGTTTGTGATGGTTGGAAATATCTGCAATATATAAAAATCTTTATATGTTTGCAGATGATTCAGATAACCTAAATATGCAAATCAAAGAAAATGTTTTTTTTGGTCTTTTTTCGATGCGATTCGCCTTTATCTAATATTTAGAGTTTGTTCAATTTGTTATTACAAAATTGTTTGTATTTTTGTAGTTTGTTATATAATGTTTAATGTCAAAATTAACTAAATTATACTTTTGATTATAATTCGTCTCTTTTAGAAATGTGATTGGTCTCGATTGTTAAAAAAACATAAAAATCATTTTTTTATTCAAACACAAAAAATTTCTTGTATTTTAGTTATAACTAAAAAACATTGCGAAATCGGGAAGAATTCTTGTTTGACTCGGATTTTCTAACTGTTTATATAATCGAATAACAAAATACCGAATCAAAATAATATTTGACACCCTTAATTTATTGTTACTTCAAAAAATAATAAATTTGAACGATGAAAAAATCAGAACACAAAAGAATTCATATGAGTTGTTTTTTAAATTTACTCAAATAACAAAGAAAATAAAATTGTTTTGTTGATAAGATATTTTATTTAGTTCTTTTTTGTGCATTAAAAAGTGCAATGATATATTTTAATATGAAATAACGTATCGTTAGATTTGCCGTAGACACTCGGTATGCAATGTGAGTGGCTTAAGAAAAGAGAATAATTGGACTAGTTTATGGTATTTTATATATATTTTTTGCTGCCTATGTTTGGGGAAATCGATTTGATACTTTTTATTAGGGCCGCAATTTTTTTGCCTCTACATTGTCTTTCTTGTATTCTCTAACGTTGGTAGGCGAAGAACACGTTACCTCAAGTAAAGAAAAAAGAAGTAAAGATATCATAGAAAAGATTTAATTAAACTAAATTCAAGTGTGTTGCTTGTGCAAAAACACATGCTTTTACAACAAAATTATTTCGACATACAAATCTTGAATTCATTTTAACTTTACACAATAATTTTGATTTCACACATCTATATGTACGTTACTAACCAATCAGCTGATTCCCGATATATATTTTTAGTTGTTCTCGAAATGTTATTTTTCTTGGAGCTGATGACAAAAATTTTTTCTTATATTTCCTATTAAAATTGTTGCGATGAAAATGTACTTATAAAACAGAATATTTCTTCTAATTCTTTGAGATCTTCGTCTTTATTGACTAATTATTTTTTTAGATAAATTTTGAAAACTCAGTTTATCTTTTTAAACGATAAAGCTGCTTTCAAAATTAGTAAATTCAAGTATTGATACAGTTACAATGTCACCAAAATAAAAAATTTGATTACACAGATTATTTGAAAAAATTAATAAGTAAATAAATGTCTGTGAATTGCGTCTTTTAGAAAGTCAGCCTCTGAACTAAAAAAATAAACAATAATTATATTTAAATTTAATAAAAATTGATATAATTTAATAATTCATTTTTCACAAAAAACAAAAAATATTGATTTTTTTGTATTAACTACTTAATCAGACATGCTTTCATGCCTTAAGTATTTTTTCAATCTGTTTTTTTTTATATTAAATATTGTACAAAATCTTTAATCGTCAGTTTAAGCTATTTGTTAAGATAAACTGCAAAATTTCAATATCAGATTATTTTTATTAACTTTAAACGAATGGTAAGGCATATCTAATTTTTTAAAAATGTGATAATTGCCTTTATTTTATGTATTCGGGTACTTTATAATATGGTGGTTAACCTTTTTCTAACAATATTTATATTGGATTATTATTCTACGCTGTAAAATATTGTGAATTTAACTTGATTCCATATAATATCATATATTTTGTACTGATGAAATTGTATATATTTTTGTTATTTACTAATAAAAGGATAAAAGCATTGATATATATGCATTAGTTTTATGCCATTATTTGATGATGAAGTTTTTCTCTGTTAATTTTCAATCTTCCTTAAATAAGATATTCAATATAATAAAAAATATTGTTAATTTGTGTCATCAAATTTTTTTTACGTAAAATATATTAAAAATACGTGATATAGCAATAACAAAGTCTGATTTTTTTATGTTTTGTGCATTTAAAATTTAGAAAAAGCGAAACCATATTAGTTTGTACTTGCGATTAGTACTAATGGATAAAGGATAGAATTGTTTGTTTTGTTCATTATAGGTGTCGTGTGTGACCACCGACGGCTCGTTGGGGCACTGTCTATGCTCATCCTCACACACTAAACATTTGTTCAAACATAAAAATTTATCGGACATGGGTATAAATAATTTATTTGCACTTATAGTTTTAATTTTTCTAGAAAAAATAATAAAAAATTGATAACTGCACATGAGAATGTAACGAATCACTGTTTTTAGTCTAAAAGACAAATACAGTTGACTTAAAACCTCTTACGATTTGTTTCATATTCTTCTGTACTTACAATAAGTACAAAAAAAATAAAAACCATTGCAATAAAAATTTAATATACTAAAATTAAATAAGATTTTATTTGTATTTATTGTTATTGTATTATTCTATAATAGATCTTTTTGCAAAAATTACATTTTTTCAATGAAAAATATAAATAATATAGAATAAAAAAATTTGATATGTAAGTAATCACAGCGAGATAATAACAGAAATTATGAAAAAAAATAGAAAAATGAAAGAAAAAGGTATAAAGATCTACTTTCAAAATATTTATAAAATATGTTTATTTTGTATCTCTTATAATTTTAATTCAATTTTTTTTATTTTTTGTAATTGTTCTTGAAAATTAGAAATAAAATTTCGAGCGCAATACATAAATAATATTTTAAAATACTACCAATATAGGCATTTTTTATGTTGTATTACAATTATATTTCAACAGAAAGATATTTGTATCATTGCAAAAATATTGGTATTTATTCGTTTTATATCTATGAAAATTAAAAACAATGAAACCATGTGCATTAATTAAGTAATTATATATAATGCTAAAACCCTAACAATATTTTTACAAAAAAAATTTAATTCGCTTTATAAAAACAAATAATTATATAGATAAAAGAAAAAAACCTTCATAATATGTGAGTATAACTATTTTATTTACTGATTTACTAATTTTTTTTTAAAAAAAGATAGATTTTTTACAAAATAACAATTATATATTTTTTATATTCAAAACAAATAATTTTTTTTCAATATTATTTAATTAGATATATCTGTAAAAAATATATCTTGTTTTATTTTATCGATCCTTTTCAGTTTACATCATAAGCTATTATTTTACATAACATATTTATTATATTTTTCAAAAATTATTACTATAAACAGGTTAAACATTTTTTTTATTCTCAAGCCGACTAAAATGATTAAACAAGTCAAATAAAGGTAGAATATTTCTATTATTGAAAAACAGATAAAAGAAATATTTTAGATACAATTTTATTTATTTAAAATTTAAAATACAACTAATACCCTTAACTAATACATTCAAGAAACTTGAACCACAAAATAAAAAATGATATTTTTATTAAGCACATATACGATAAAATGATAATGATTGTTAAAAAATAGTATAAACATAGGAGATTTACATACAAAAATCATTTTAATTGAATCGTTTAAAGACTACACATAATAAAAGTTTTAATTAATTTGTTATTAAGTAATAAAAACATCAAAAATATATCTAAGAAAAAATTAAAAATCGCAATATTTTGTACATTAAAAACATAAAATTAGCATAAACATTTCAAATTTATTTAAAAATATCATCTTATGAATTAGGTTCAAAAATACAACAGATCGGGTGACTTACCGGGTTAGCCATACACATGGTTTGTATGAATTTTGTAACAATTTTGAATTTTTTTTCTGATAGATTACCTTTGTACGCATCCATTGAAGATCTGATGTGTTCGTTGGATACTTCTATTGATTTAAAAATAGTTTTTAAAATAAATAAATCTTTCGATTTAAAATTTTTATCAGACAAATAAATTTTCAGTTGAATTCTTAAATCCTCTTCATTTATCAACCCGTTTTTTCTTATATCAAGATTAATGTTTAGACTTAACAATTCGTTAAAAATATCAATTAGCATTCTTTTTAATCTTAAAGCAAGATTATACAACAAACTGATATTATTTTCATTATTTTCTATTAAAAAATAACGAATAGCTGCCAGTTTATGGTCAATCATATTGTATCTGTTGTTTTCATTGTCGTATGGTTGTTCAGCTGTTGGCCTTATTATTATATATTGAATTGAATTTATGATGAAATCAATAAACACATTAATTTCAAAAACTTCAGGTACTTTAATAAATTTTACATATTCAGAATCAGATGTTGGATATACATTAAAAATTTCCGTTACATATAGATTTTCTTGTGAAATTATTTTTTTAGTATTTACAGCAAAATCGCATAATTTATCATAGATTTTTGATTGAACTTCGATGAATGTGTTTAAAAAATTTATAATTTCTTCAAAATTGCTTGGTCCAATAATTTCTTTTATTTTTATCTGTTCAAAATTGTTCAAAATTTTATTCGTGTCGATTTTCTTAAGCTTCACATTTACGCATGTAAAAACTAAATCATCTAATATTTTGTTATAATCAGGATCAGAACCAACAAGTTTTTCGAAAAAAAGTTTGATTGTTTCACTATTAGATTCAATTAAAGTAATGTTATGAAGGTTTAATAAACTTTCTGTGTGATATTTTTGAAGAACCGGGACGTCATCATCTGCATTAATTGTTTCATTCCAAAAATTACCTGTTTTTTTGTCTGAAGTATCATTAAAGGTTAATTTATAATGATATATGTGTGGGTTTTTGTTTATTAATACATCAAAAATAGTATATTCCACCGATTTTTCGTAGCATTTCAGGATATCGTGGATATTTTTAATTTTGCTTGAACCCAAATATAAATAATTATCATTTAAGCATTTTGCAAAATTAAAATCAGAAATCATTTGTAGTAAAAGCGAGTTGACAAGATTGCATCGCGAATGTGTACATCCGAGTGAAGATCTTTTGAAATTTTCAACTTGCTTGTTAAGAAAATCCCAAAAACCGATATATGTTAGGCCTAAATTATTTAAATTTTTATCTTCTAATTTTACTAATATGCTAGATTTAGAAAAATTTAGTTTTTTTTCTAAGTTTAAATCTGTTAAGTTTTTTTTTTCTTCTGTTTCAAAATAAACATCTTCTTTCATCTTATATTTATAGCCTGTAAATTTTGTTTTTCCATTGAAGATAGGTAAAAATTGAAAATCTTTTGTTTCTTCTCTGAAATCATTAAATTTCTTTAAAAGAGTGCCGATATTACGCGCCAAATAAACATTCGTGTTCATATCATAGTTTAAAGAGTGATTTAAAGCCGAAAGAATTTTTTGAATTTCGACTGATGATATGATTCTTCGAATGAGATTGTTACGATGATGATCTTGCAAATATGATTCTTCATATATCGATTCAAATGCTGGTTTGTATTTGAGAATAGTTTTACTTAATACATGACGAAATTCTGTTATCAAAGTCATACTTTTTGTTATTTCTTGATTTAGATCTGATTTTACTGGATATACACATGAGTATTGAAAAAAATCAGCTTTTTTTGGGAAGAAAAATCTAATCAATGATTCTATAGTCCTTGTAAGATTTTCTTGGTAAATTTGCAAGTAAAATTGTTTGATATCACCTGAAAACTCGATATTCATTGGTATAGTGCTGTTTATATTATCTATAAGCGTATTAGGGGTCATTTTATAGTTATCTAGATACACATTTGTTTCATTTGATAATAATAACATAATATTATTACCGGTAAAATAATCATCTTCTTTGATAAAAGATATATTTTTAGTATATTTTTTCAAATAATTGTAGATATCAGTTAAGTTTTGATCGACGGATAAGTTTATCGGTTTGTCTGTTACAAATTTTGTGTGATAATCTGCATTTATTTGTAATTTACTATTGAGTAACTCCTCAATATCATCCAAAATCCATTCTAAATCAAGTATTCTTGTGTTGTTCAAAGGTTTTCTGTGAATAGCTTGCCTTACAGATTTATTATAACCATTTGATGCTCTTTTAAATATTCTATTTTTCTGTGCATACGAATCACTACCTGGCAGTATACATATAAATGTCATCCAGAAAAAAACCAACAGAGACATTCCAATAAGAGATAAAAACATTTTTTTCATATTTTATTTTGGTCTTTTTTATCTCTTTATATAATTATGTTTATATTAATAAATTAAACATTATTTTCAAAAAAATCATTGATGTTATTTAATTAATTTGTTGTAAAAAATCCAAAATGGCTGTATATTTTTTTTTATATATTGTAAATAGTATCAGTAAAACATTTATTACAAAATAGGTTAAAATTATTTGAAAATAAACATTATCAAGTTTTTTTAAAATACTGCGATTTGTTACTAGAATACATAAGTTTAACAATAGTTTATGGAATAGTACAAAATACTATTTTTGAGATATTTTTTTGTGATTTTTCGTCATATATGGAAAATGGAACAATTTATACATGTTCGAAAATAGGTAAATTACTTCTAATGAGTAATTTATATTTTTAAAATATATGATAGTTAAAAAAGTTCAAAATTGTTATAAAAGCTGTTTATTGTGTGTAAATTAGATCATACAAACTTTAAAGAAAATTTGCGCCTTTTCCCAGGCAACCTCATTAAACTACTATACCCAAGTTGGTTTAAACCTATTTTTCATAATATTTATTTATGAAATATTTGAAATAGCATATTACTCTTTTTTGAATATTCATTATGACTTATGTTGTTTAATATAATTTTACATAATTGTTAAAATTGTTTTTTTTGGTCATAAAAAAAAAGAATATCATGAAGTGACCAGTTAATTTTTGTTAAAATATAATCGAAACAGCAGCTCACAGAAATAAAAATTGAAGTATTATATAAATAGATTTTTATGGCAAATAGCTCTATTCATTGATTCAATGTTCCATCCTATTTATTTAAATACTAGATATAAGGCAAATAGCATAGACACGCTAATTAAAAAATGCAATTATAAAAAAATGATGTATTTCAAGCATTGTGTTAACATAATGACAACACAGCAAGATTTTATTGCCAAATTGTGAATAATAAAGCATTAACTATAAGCATATTTTATTTCTTAGATATTTATATTGTTTTTTAGTTATAGGTAAACATATTGAATCATTTTTTTGTAGAATTAAAATAGTTTGAACAAAATTTTTCCATTTGTTTAAAATGTTAGAAAAAGCATTAATACAATGTTTTTTTTATTTGTCAAGTAACCTAATATTTTAGACTAAATACTGTTAAATATAAATATAAACAATATATACGGATGCCTAAAATACCTTTTGGGTGTGATTATTATCGGTTATAGATTATTATAAACGAAAATTTAAGCTTTTTTTTTGAAAACAAGTCATTTATATTATGCTCATGGTTGAAAATATTTGAACATACAACGTTAAACCAATACATTTGAAATTAATACTGAATCTATATTTTGTGTTTATAAACTGTAGAAAAATTCTTATTAAATAATAAAAATATGAAAATTATATTTATATGGTCTTCAATTATAGTTTCATAACAAAAATGCATAAATATGATTGTATTTTTCGTGTGGTTATTAATAAACAATGACAATGTATATGCAAAATTTTGTAAATAAATGCGGAAACCACTAAAAAGGTTTTTATTACCAAAGTTGTTTTCAAGATGAGTTAAACCTGAAGTTGAGTTAAATTTGTATTGAATTTTACTATTTTAATTTTTTAGATAAATTTTCTTTTGTTTTTTATTCGTTTTTATTTATTATTTTATGCATGTAAATACTGCATTATAGCTAAAACATAACTAATTATTCGCATTTTTTTCTGGTTAATTATCTTGGTTTTAATATTTAGTAAAAAAACAAATATAAAAACATCAAAATACAATTTTTCTGTTATCTAGAGATAATCCGAAAAATTACAACTCGCATAAAAAACGCCCATATGTTTTATGATGGGTATTTGCTAAATTTATAATATTCAAAAAAATATTCATTACTTTTTTGTTCAAAACTGTCTCAAATTCATATTTAAGATATTTTTTTGTATATGACTAGATTCTATCTGATATTAAATTATAAAAATTTTGTATCAGTTTCTATCTTCAATAGATATTATTTACCACAATTTACGAATTTTTATAGGTTTTATTTGTTAACGGTTATATTTTTCACATCTTGATAACTTTATTAAGAATTGAAAAACAAAATTTTGCAAATAATTAGCAATAACTATGTATACTTAATTGCGAATTTTTGATGTTTTCTTAAGTCTTAAAAGAAGGTTAAAAATTAATAAATCATACAAAAATCGCATATTTTTTATTTTTTGGCGAAAAGCTTTATCAGCTAAATTTTTGTAAAATATATCTAAATGTAAAATTTAATGTTGACAAATATATATTCTATCATTAAAAATGTATGATTTTTTATTATATAATCTGTTAAACATTAATAACGTACGCTGTAAAAATGCTGTTCATTGCAGAGATTACAGAAAAAAAAGATTTTATGACAAAATTATTATATAAGCTACTTGTTATTTTCTTTTTAGCATGAAAAAAGAATTCGTGCCTGAAAATGGCTGCCGTGTACAGACTCATTTATTAATAAAAATTTTATTTCCTTTATTAACTAGATTAAAAATCATTTTATAAAATCTAAAATTGAAATTTAAATATTATAAATATAATCTCTATAGTTAAAAATGGCATATTTTTACTATAAAAAGTTTTATTTTTATAGTTGTCATCGTAAACACAATTCTGTGTATAATAGTATTTTTTTCCTTCTTATAGTAAATAAAATGATAGAGACACAATATCATTACAGAATATAAATAGTGAATGTGTTACATACTATGTATTAAAGTCATTAAAATGATGTTTTTTGTGTTTTATCGTTGAAATATTGTATTTTAATTTAAAAGAAAAATACGTATTTTTTAAAAAATATTGTATTAGATATAAAAACAGTAAAAAGATTAAGTGCTTTTTTACAGTGAAAAATGTCCTATTTTTGCTTAGGATATTGTAAAAAAACAAATTAATAAGAATACATATTTAAAATTTGGTTTGAATTATAAATTTGTAATTTATGTATTTTTATTTTTGCTCAGCGCTTTTTACTTTCGTATCTCTACTTCCTCGCTATTTTTTAGACAATAAAGTTAATAATAGAGGCTCAAAATAAAAATTTTTTTATATTTCAATGTATTTTCTGACTGTTATTCATATGAATTATGAAAAGACTATTTTAGCAATCTCATCATATGTCAAAATAACTCAATCTAAATTTCGTGAAATTTTATTAAATTTTATAGCAAAACAACTATAATAAATTATAGCTCTTAGATAACATAACTAAACTAACCAACTATTAAGATATAATGTGTGTTTATGAGTATCTTGATGGTTTCTTTCTAAAGCATCTTTTGATTAGCCAATGTCCTGAAAACTGCTAACGAATCCTATGACATTGTTTCATTGTATTATCTTATTCTTTTAATGGTAAAAATAGAAAAAGTCATCGAAATCAGATATGTTTTTTCTACATATCGTTTAGTAATTGATGCAGATTTGTGCGTTGTCGCTCATTGTATGATATTTGCCTGTACATTGTGCAGTTTGAAAAATAAATATGCTAAATAAAACCCTATCACTTGAGGTGAAATTCACAGCCAACACCTCTTCTCTAACTTTAGCAACTTATTAAAAATTAATTTTAATCACAAAATTTCTATAACTGCAATAATCAAAGTAAAAAAATACAAAGACCATTTAACGAAAATATACATATGCAGAAATATATGCGTTTTATTTTTGTGATATAAATATTTGCCCTTTATTATGATTTGTATAAAAGAAAGATTAATTTTTTTATTTTATTCTTTAACCAAATGTGCAGATGTCATGGTATCCAAAAAAAATAACACATGTAAAAATACTTTTTATTGCATCAAGATTTAGATTTTATGACAAGGGTTATGAATTTTGTTTTATGATTTTTTTTTCTTATGCGTTTATTTGTAAACTAAATATAACAAATTTTATTGGAAGGCTTGGTTACAATTTTTTTGTAAAAATATATGAATTAACCTTTTTACAAAAAAAAGAAAAAATATTTTATACAAAAATTATTAAAGTTTTTGTAAAAAAATGTAAAAGTTAGAACTAAGTATTATTTGTTTGTTTATTAAATAAATATAAACACTTATGTTTTATAGAAAACGTTTTTCAAATTTATGTATAAGTGAAAAGAGCAGTTTCCTACCTCTAAACTGTATTTCTTGTGGCATTATTACTAAGATTTAGAAAAATGCAAAGGGACTGTTAATTACTAACAGTTTTCAAAAAATTAACAAGACAAATAAACCTTTCACAATAGTACAATAGCAACAATAAAATTTATTATAATGTTCAAAGTCAATTATAATAAAAATTTACAAGAAAAGACAACTTTAAAATACTATATATGCTTAGAATTGATAGAAAATACAAAAATATTTTTAATGAATGTTTTTTTTTCATTTTTAAAACAATTTAATTGTGTTTATTTGCAGTGCAAATGTCAAAATTTCATTCAGTTTGTATTTTTTTACACGTTTTACATTGAAATTCTGAATTTTAGGAAAAAATATATTATTTTAAATAACATATATAACCTCGCTTCTTAAATTCACATTAAAATGTAACATATTAAAAAAATATGCATTACGAGTATATTAAAAATTTATTTAAACTATATTTTTTGAAGTTAAATGTAAGCTATGAATTAAAGATAAAAAATGTGTATGAAATATTTTATTTTTGAATGAAATTTGTTTGCGTATAAATAACAAACAAGTTTGATGATATAGATAATCATAATTTGAGGAAAGCAAATTTTTCTTGTTTACTGTTTTATATAAGATTTAAGAATATAAATAAAATGTCATAAATATTGTGTTTTTCAATGTAACAAAAAACTTCTTTATTAAAGAAAATCATTATAAAAAACTTTTACACGAAGAAGAAACTTAATAAAAAAAATAAATGATTGTTCTACTTATATGATTAAAATCATATATATATACTTTTTAAAATGGGACAATCCATTTTTTTTAAAATTATCGATAAATACACTAATATTATCCATTTTGTAATATAAACTTGTAGGATATTCCGAAAATGTTCATGTTGTAACAAGTATATTAAAAATTGATATATAGTTATCTTTGGTTTATTTTTTTAAAGCCAATGTGTCTGTAGGACCTTCAACCGATTCGGTCTTGGTATGAATCTTTAATGTTGGTTTAAGGTCAATTGGTAACAGTCTTAATGAATGGGATTTCAGGCTAACTAAATTCACAGTTATTTCAGTATCGTATTTTTCTGGCCTAATGATTTCGCTCATTTTGTTAGCATTTGATTGATTTCCTCTTTTACTCTGTGCTTCTCCTAACACTGTTAAGGAGAGAGAAATCACATATCGTGGCTTCAATACTACTACAATATCTAATGTGTTCTTTTTTAAAATTCGAATTATATAGAGAAAAATCGAGAATTATTAATCGTATTTTTAATATAGATGGTTTAATATCATTCAAGATTGTTGTTTTTTACAAAATAAAAACATTTCTTTATGCTTTTGATTTTTTTTGGGAGGGGTTAAAAATTCACTAGTAAATTCACATCTGTAAAATGTGTGAAACTATCATTAATACTGCGATTGCTAGTAAAGTGATAATAAACACATTTAAAGTGAGTCATGATATGCATTTTTTGCAAAAAAAAACTATTATTTAAAAAAACAATGTGCTTTATCACAAAATAAATATAGTTATCTGATGTACTAAATGACAAAATAAATCAAAGAACCGATTAGTTAGTTATATATCTAGCCTTTATTAGGGTGTAGTAAATTTCTTTACGTTATAGTCTAGTATTGTTACAAAAATAATTTCAATAATACAAAGTTCGGACGAATTGGGTCGACTTCGCAATCTTCCCAATTTATTCAATTTAGATGTTTTAAAGATATTTAGAAAAGAAATTATCTCGCTGATTGCTTTTTACCAACTTTTATATGATTTTGCACATTTTAAACACAAATCAATGTTGTTCCATTAAAATCAAATCTCAACTCAGTCCAATTTACATTATTTGATGTATTATATGGTGTAAATTATTCTAAATATATATAATTGATAACATCAACCTATTATTTCAAAACAAAATGCTCTATTTACCGCAAACAGATAAAACCAATATTATTTTATAATTTTTTACATGTAAACAATAATACAAATGTAGAACCAATCACAAAATTGTGATTATATTTATATAAATGTAAATCTTACGAAATACCTATGTTTTTTTCTATTTTGATTGCGCTTTTTTGAGTTTTTTAGTCAATAAGTAAACAATGATACGAGTAAAATGGATTTAAAGATTCTGTTATATAAAATAATTATAAATACTCTGAATATAAATAGAGTTGGAGTTTTCACAATATTCATATTTATTTAGAGAATTATAAAAAGTGTTTTTAAAACTCTTCATAATTATTGAATTCACATCCTTTATATATTTTATTTTGATAGATTGAATTATCTATCACAAATAAAAATATTTCATCTAGATCAAATGTTTTAATTAGAATAAATGTTTCTTAATTCTTTAATTTTTATTTTTATTATAGATCAAATGATTTAATTTGTTATAATTATTGATCTTAAAAATCTACTATTCAAAAAGTAAAATTAATTTTGGACCACATTTTAATTACAAATGTCAAAGGCTTCATCTTTTGCCTGTGACAATAATAAAAAATTTACAATTTTTACAATAATTTTTTAAATAATAAAAAGTTTTATAAAAGTTTTTACTTGCCGCATTTTCATTTTTTATTTATTTGATCGAAGAAAAGATGGAATGTTGGAAGACCGATAAGGATAAACAATAATAAATACATAAAAACATAAAAACATATTGAACATAGAATGATATTCTCAGTTGATCCAGTTAAAACGAGATCATACGTAAAAATTTTACTCTGTAATCACACCCAGCAAACGAAATAGTTTGTTTTTCTCAGTGCTTACTTTTTCAAGATATAAATAATTACGTTTAAATGCTAAATATGAAAAATTTAAAGTTATTTTTATATATTATACTTAGGAATGTTTCAACATTGATTTTTAAAAGTTTTTTTTTATTTATATGTTTACGAATTTACTAAAAGATCATGGGTTTTCAAAAGATTTCATATATGTTGTTTTTTATAAAACTTTTAACAAGTTCTGAATGGATATCGCTAAATGAGTTTTTAGAACTGAAAAAGCATGTAATTTGAAAAATTATGGCTGATTATATTTTTTAAAATGAAAAAATTGTTAATAGCACAATATTATTTTGTTTTTAGGTTGTTTTAAATCTTTCTCAATGACAGAAAAAATTCAACAAAAAGTCACTTTTACCATTTACCAAACAACATTTCCATACCCGATGGGTGACAAGCTATTGGCGTAAATAATTGGATGAAGACTGTATGGTAATTTTAAAAAATTTTTTTTATAAAGGTGTCAGGTTCTTCTCTGAGATCACCGAATCTACTGATAGGCGTGGTATTTATACTCTTCAACCTCACTTAATATGTGTTTCGGTATCATATTTATCCTTTTTTAGCCTCTATACAAGGCTTTGAAAGGTAAGTTTAGGTGGGAAGACCTCTTTGGCGCGAAGTCAAGTATACTGCCGTCAACACCTGTATGTGGCAGATGTTTCACCCAAAACTTTTTTTTGTAAACAGTTTTTAGTTTATAATTTTGTTTTGGTTATTTTCTTTTTTGTTAAAGTGTCTTTTTGCAATATTTGTTGCAATTTTTGCTTTATAGCAGATATATTCTTTAATATATTTTTAAACATAATATTTTAATATATTTGTGCAGATTTTATGATTATTCGATCAAAGGGAATATAATATCTTGTAAATTACATGAAAAAATTCTTTTATAAAACTGTATAAAAACATTTTTTAGTGCTTATTGATTATACCTCTATTGTTCGTGCATAACAATAAAAGAAAATAGTTCGTTAAAAAGTTTTAAAATTTCATTTTGAAACATAAAGAAATTTAAAAAGGTATTTTTAAATTTACATAATTGATGTTATTTTTATTTTTTTAATTTAGATGTCAATTTTTTTGCTAAGAATTACCAATGGTTTTTTTTGTTTGCAACGATGTAATTTTTAACAGTACTTCATGCAATTTGATTTTCAGAAAATTGCAAATGAACATTATTTCGATTTAAATGCTTATTGAAACTGGATTTTACATTCTATATGTTTTTTATTTTCGAAAAACAGATGTTAAAAAATTCACCAATATTTTTCTTGCATCAATAACGTTTAGTGATACAAAAAGTTTTTATTTTTTTTAATTTACTTTGTACATCTATGAATCTTGGTTTTTTCGAGTAATTTGTACTAATCAATGTTTTTTTTTGCATCTCTGGTCATTTTTATTATTAAATCTGTTCTTTGTAAGCGATCTTCTTTTTTTTACCACAAAAAATACAGATTTTTTAATTTTTCACTGATTGCTGTTGGTAATCTTCTAATGAAAAATTACTTCTAATACACTTAAGGTATTAATATAAAATATATTATGATACATTCTGTGCCCAAAAGAACCAAAAAATGAGCAAAAAACAGCGTTTCTAAGTTTTATTTTATAATAATAAGTATAATGTAGCTATATTATATTTTTATATTTTTAAAAAAAGGAACGTTGATTTTATTGCATTTTTATTTGTTTTTCTTATAAAACAATCAAGATCGGTCTATAAGAAACGTTACGCAATATAATTCATATTAATCAGGATAAAAAAATAATTTTACTTGTATTAAATTTGTTCTTTAAATTGATGCGATGAAAAATATAAAAAAAATATATAATTCTGCAACATCGAACAATACCAGCTTTTTTACACTATTTTTTTGTTTTTTAATTCGGCTCATACTAGTTTCTTAAAATTTACCAAGATAATATAACAAATTATTCGTTTAAAAACACGAAATAAAAAAAATCTAACTTTTTAAGCAAAAAACATAATTTTTCAATATTTAACATAGAGCTTAAAATCAATTAACATCTAAAATCAAAATTTTTTGTTGTAGAAAAGATTTATTAACCTTTTTTCATTCTTTGTATCTTAAAACTTTAGCAAACATATATAATACAGTCTTTTTTCTACAAAAAGAAAATGAATTGTCTATAGTAATGTAGCTCTAATGAACTTGGATAATGAAAATATATAAAATTTACAAACAATGAAAGTATAAACAAAAAAGTTGAAAAAGTAAAATTTTATAAATTAACTAGATTTTTTTTGTATATTTGATATTTTTATATGCTTTTATTATATCGATTTTTATTTACTCTCCATCTTTTCTCACTTTTTGTCTCTGAAATACTGAAGTAGTTGCTTGCTGCTGTAACCAGTAATATATTATACACTTGCCACATTTATAGATTTTTATTGTTTGACTTTCTTTATACTCCACATAAATATTTTTTCAGCTTTATGCACCAGTGAATACTTTGATAAAATTTATTTTTATATTTACTTTAAAAAAATCAAACATATAATAAGAAATACTTTATTAACATGAAAAAAAGAATAGTTTATATACTTAAAAGCTTCTAAAGATAATTTTTTTTCTTTAAGTTCAAACGCAAAACCATTTTATCCCTAAATTTAATGGTGAAGAAGAGAAGAAATATATTCTATTTGTTCTTCAAAAAACAATATTGATATATGGTTGTTGGATAATTGAGCTTGATTAACACTAAAAATATTTTCATTATTCTTGATATAGGACATATTTATATAACATTTGTCTACTTATAAAAAAATTCTGTTTTTTAGAACTAATCACATTTCTAATTATAGTCAATAAGCAGACATTCACCGATATATTTAAGCCACCTGTCAAAAATCGCAAATTAAATATTTAAAAATTTTTAGTATTTAAAACATGTCAAAAACATTAAGTATATTGACCATTTAAAATTATCATGATAATATAAAAAAACAAACTAATATTACTAAATTATCGAGAAAAACAATATATTTAATTTTTGAAACCAATAAAAGATAAATCAAATAAATGCCGTTATGCAAGGGTAGGTTTATACTAAAATTGGTGTATCTTTAAAATTGGATGAGCCATCCTTTCGTATAGAAAAAAGTAAGACTAGAATAATTTTGGGTGATTTTTATCGTATAAAAAGGCTTATTAGAAGCAAGTAATTATTTTCAACATATAATTTATCATTTCAAATCTTTCATATAATCATGAATAAGATTTTTTCGACAATAAAAGTAAAATAAATTTACTCCAATATCAAAATTCTAATAAAAGCAATAATAAAGTATTTATGTGATAAAAACAAATCAATCAATTATTTTATCTTAAAAAAGAACAAGTTAACAAATTTCGAATTCTATTAATCTGAACCAACATTCAAAGTTACTAAATTTTAAATGTCCTGTAATTTGAGACTTAAAATTAAAGATAGAACTATTTTGTCATAGAAGCATTAATAGATAGAACAAAACCTTATGTAACATTAAATAACTTAAAACGATAATTAGATCATATCCTTTGTAATTCCGAACTACCACATGTTTAAAATTGTCAATTTGCTACATTTTGGTGCTTTTGTTTTAGATTCATTATAACATTCTCATGTTATTTGGGCCCAAAAATATTTTCTTTTTCAGTTTGAAATTTTTTAAAAGAATGTTATATAAGTTGTTTCGAATGCGACACAGATCAAATATTAAAATATTAAAAAATTAAGTTATTAAGTTTTTATTAAAAGTAATAATCTAATTTTTTTATTCATGTAAAATCACATTCATTCGATTTTGAAAATGTTTTGAATAAAAATTTTTTTGATTAGATAAAAAAAGTAAAAAATATATATAATTCTGGTCTATTTTTTTTCTTATAATAATTATTGCATTTTTTTTTATAAAAATGTTTTTAAGCAATCATTTGTGCTTTAGAAGATGAATTTGATATTTGAATGACAAAAATTTATTGGTGAAGAGTTTTTTTTATAGTTTTAAATATAAAATTAGTATTTTATTTTTTAGTTGTAAAAAAGGCATATATGTAATTAAAGGATGCCAATTTAATTTTTATTAAACCATTAAAACCTATTTTTCCGATACTAAAAAAATGTAAATGCGTTTGATATAATTACATTCTTTGTTTTTTTACAAATATCCGATGTTATTTCAATATTTTAAAGATTTATCAATTTTTAAAAAATAGTTAATATATCTGAAGAAATTGTTGCAGATGATATAAAATCTATTTTTTGTTTTATTTTTACCTTTTTTTATTATTTTTGTGTTGGTTTATCTTTCTGTGCATATATAATCATTTTTTTAATATCTGTATTAAAAATGCTCATATAGATTCCACACAAGATATTAATGTTATATACAACTTCGTATTAAAATTACTTAATCAATACTGCAAAAAAAATTTGCGATTCACAACGTCCTATTTGCATTTTTACTTGTTAAAAATAAAAAAACAAACTGTTTTTAAAATATTCCAGATTTGCACACTTTTTTATTTATAAATTGTAATATTATATATCAGATGTTTTTTTAATGTTCATCTTATAAATAAAACGGTGCTTTGTTTATTTTGTCACCTAGAATTGCTTTCATATTTTTTAAGGATCAAATACATACGTTTTTTTACGTTAACTGTATTTGTACACATAAAATTTGTCATTTTTTTCAATTGATTAAAAACATTCTTTATTGACATATCACATTGAAACGCTATCAAAGATTGTTATATATAATAAATTTTGATATTTGATCTAAATGAGCAAATTTCTGAAATTATTAAAATCGAAATAAAATTTGCTAAATTAATTTTATAGAAAACAAATTAAATATTAAATTAAAATTTATTTTTTCTATTTTTTTTACTAAATAGTTTTTTTGGATTAGTTTGTTTCTAAATTTGCAGAATTTGTATTGAAAATACTTTTACCTCATCGAACATGAAGATGCTAAGCAATTGAAAATTATAATAAAAAACAATGTAAATACAGCAAAAATTAAAATTTTAAACTCGCTGTGCTGTCAAACATTATGAATAGTCTTATCATAAAACATATTTAACATGCATATTTATTTAATTGATTCACGATGTATTTAATTTTATTGATTTCGTTAATCAAACAATAATCAATTTATTAAGTAGAAATGATCGGTCTAATTTCATTTTAAAACAAATAATAATAAGTAGAATTTAGAAACATAAGTTCAAATTTAGTTGCTTTGAGTATAAATACACACATTTAAGTATTCAAAGTCAAGATAAATAATTTAATAAAATTATTTCAAGCCCAAATTATTTATTAGAATTATATCAAATATCAATCTCAGTATCTTGATCACAATAAGTCTTTTATATTATACTCATCATGAACGGGTTATAACTTCTTCGTTTGTAGAGATTTGTATATAAACATTTTAAAATGTGTTTTTTATTAATTAATTTTAAATATAAATTATATGAGTGATTTATAAATATGCAGCTGTTGGATAATT